>JAOBAT010082529.1:0-36192 GCA_026413305.1 Hydrozoanthus tunicans
GGGGGGTTTGAGTGGTGAATAAGGGAATTAGATGTTCATAATCCTACAATCCTACATAATAGCTTAAAAAAGAGTTTTGAATACTTCCGATCGTTTACCTCAGGGCGCTAATGATTAGACTAAATGTGCTCGAGAATATAAAGCGTCTTGTTGGGAGGAATAATGGCCTATAGCAACGTAACATTTAATGAATCTCCCCAGTTCTTAATTAACTGCCTCGGACGCTTTTTGTAATGATAGACATTAAAAAACCTGTAAAACAATAGGAAATACTATGCGGGAACACTTTTGTTAAGCTTTCTAGTTTGTATTAACCCTAACCCTAACCCTTTCTAGTTTGTTTCAAATTAAGGTTTATATGTTCTTTAACAATGACAAGCAACCAAGTTCACACTCAGTTTCAACTGTCTTACCAGTGTAATGGTGTTCGGAATTCTACGTCTGTCGCTTCGATTCTAGCTCCGCGAGACAGCAACAGTTCTACGATGTTAAGGTGACCATTTTTGGTTGCCATGTGAAGTGCAGTCACGAGATTGTCGTCTTTCGTGGCGTTGATATCAGCTCCTTTCGTAAGAAATAACTCCGTCACCTCGACATGACCTTGAGAGCTGGCACAATGCATAGACGTCAAGTGTTCTAAGCTTTTATTGTCAATAAAGTTTGCTGCAGCATAGCCTTTCTGTGCAGCTGCAATAAAAAAATAACTTTGAAAGCAAATTCAATTCAAACAGTTTGAAGTTCTAGGTCTTATAATTTGTATTTTATTAGCAGACGCAATAAACATGCAATTGCAAAAAAACAAATGCTTTCGAAGTATCTTTTTGTAAGAAACAGGATTCTAAAGGGCCTGAACTTTTACATAACTTAATTATTCTTATACGCTTACCGGAAGCAAACAGTAGTTCAGCTATTATGCGACGTCCATGAAAAGCAGCATAGTGAAATGGTGTCTTTTCATCAGAGTCTACAGCCAGGATGTTGGCGTTCTTGTTGACAAGCATCTCACAGATCTGTATGTCTCCTTCAATACAAGCAAAGTGCAGCGGAGTTATTCCGCTAGTATCCCGTATGTTAACATCTACCCGGAGATCTTCCAGTAGCAACCGACAGATCTCTACGTAACTCCGTCTCGCGGCAATATGAAGGACGGTTTGGCCGTCGCTCGTTGGAATTGTTGGATCAGCGCCTTTGTTCACGAGTAGTTTCACTATTTCACTGAGATTTTGACTATAAAAGAAACAGAGAACTATGAATGATTTTATAACTAATAGTTTCAAATGACAAAGACTGAAACAGTGAGACAATGTTTTACAGAGAGATTCGTCGAGGTAAAATAAGGTTGACAGATTTGTAAATTTTGATAAAAAGGAGCATTGACTTAAAAAGAAGCCTACACAAACCGTAAAGAGCAACAAAAAATCTAACAAATAAATATGGACAACTAGATCACCCTTAGTCCCTTTTTGTCTTCGTAAACTATGACTAAGAAAATTGTAGAGTAAGATTGTGATTTATCAAATAATTGAATTATCGACTTCTAATGTTTCCTAGTTATTCTTTTTATTTAAGCTTAATTCAGTTAGTAGCAAATCTGATATTCCTTTGTAGCATGTTTAGAAAGGCAAACTTGACTTACAGCCTCACTCTCTACTGTGTACCATGCACCCATGTTTCATTCATTTTGCAGTTTGCTCATAATGAAAATTATATGAGTCTATATAGTTTTCTTTTTCGACTGTTGTTATTTCTTTTTGAATTGCTTTTTCTACTGAAGGCATATTTTAACTTAATCATATGTTTTTTGATCTTAGGAAAGGTATTGAAATTAATATAGTACTCGAAAATTTAAACTTTACAAAGAATAAGAAACTTCAACTTTTTTTTTAAATTGAACATTTGCATGTTTCGATAAACATTACCATCGTCAAAGAGGCCAAATACCGACTTGCACAAAGAAATTAACAAAAGGCCAAGAGTAACTGAAAGCGGTTTCTCTTACACTTGCAATTGCTTTTGTATAATTTCTTCATGCCAGAGTTTGACCTCTCCAAAACGTTGTTTGTTTCCACAATTAATTTGGCTTTATGGAATTTAGTTCATTTTCCGGACCGGGGTATGACGTCAGGACATGCTAAAATGAGTCTTAGTGCGGTGAATGCCAATGAAACGAAACATTTTTTCATTCTTCATTAAAATGCATTCAAAAACGTACTAACTCACTTTACTTAGATGAAATAACAAGAACTACTCACGTGACAGCCATGGCAAGAGGAGTGTAGTTATCTGCGGTCGTAGCATTGACATTAGCACCCATATCAAGTAGCGCTTTCACAATGTCAAACTTGTTGCCGCGGACAGCATGATGCAGCGCTGTCATTCCAAAATCGTCTCGATTATCCATCGCCTTCTTAGATTTAAATTTGCATTTGTCCTGCACTTGATGTAAATGACCCTGACGTGCAGCCTGAAACAGAGTCATGTGATTTCCATAGCTGTCTCCCAACAAAGTATCTATGTCTTCCATGGGAATTTTCTCCCCATCGTTAATGTGAGCTGTGATATCTTCTTCCATTTTGTCAGGTGAAGCTGGACATACAGCTTGCTGATAGATTCCTCGCAGACTCATCTCTTCAACTTCGTCTGCTGTTTGAGAGATTTGATGAAAATCAACATTTTGTTTGTATTTCTTCATGATATATAACTTTCTACTTCAAACGAGGTTACACAATGAAAACACACATCATTAGCTTAGAAAGTCCGTGAACCGACTTATAATTATAAAAAGTTATATGCGTAATGGTTGAAGCGTTCAAAGGGGGTTAATATAAGAGGCCCCATACTGTTGGCCTTTTTGTTGCTAATTCCGCAATTGAATAATTGGCACGTTTGGCAATGAATTGTTTTATAACCTTAAAACAATAAGTTCATCTTTTTGATTTCTACTTAATTACATTTCGATAAAGACAGGATTCTTTGACATTAAACACAAAAATATATTAATTGAAGAGAATGATTAAAAACATGAGTAAGAAAGAAAGAACAATAATGTTCTGGTATTACTCGGGCTTCCAAAATGTAGCTCAATATAGTGAAAACATATGGGGTATTGCACGGGTCATAGGTCTAAAACTTGTTGTTATGTTTTCTAAATTGATCTTTGCAAAGGACATCTCAAAACTTCATAATGCAGATTAACAACCTTAACTTAAGCTGCATGCAAGTTTGGCCCCCCAACACAACACTGCTTCTAGGCAGTTAAGAGAGCTTGCTAAACAATGCTGATTATAACATAAACAGCCTGCAGCAATATTTTAAGTAGAAGTGAAACAACATTTTGTTTTTAGTTTTTATTGGTTCAGTTGATTGGATATTTGGACTACGCTGGTTTATTTTCTACTCAAACAACTGCTTTTTTTTTCAGAATAGCATTTGGCCACATATTATGTTATGATTTCTAAATAGAGTTTGATAGACGAATTAATTATTCCATTCAACATGTGTATTAACATAAAAATGGCTATTTTGACCAAAACAATGGGCAACTTGTGTTGCTATTTAATCGGTTTGGTTTGCAATATGAGTTAAAATCTAATACTCATGATCTGAAAAGCACCTCTTTCGCTTAGATAGTGCATGAGCTCATGTTTTGTCTTGTACAGACACCCCAAGTTAAGATAATGTTGAGATTATGGAGTCGTTTTTTTCGTAAAACACATCCTAAGTGAAACTTCGCCGACCGTATGAACGACATAGACTCTTGCCGCGCCATTAACCATTCGCTCCTCGTGCATATCTTTGTTTGTCCTTAGGTAGTTTATTCGTTTCACAACCGCTTGGCTTTCGCATCCTGTCCAACATCATAGTTGGTGAAAAAGAAACTTTGACTGATTCTCTTCAGATTAGATTTCATTCATTTTACATCAAACAAAGTTTACGTGTCACTGAGAGTATTAAGTGGAGGTAAATTATTTCAACATTGAACTTTTTGTTTAAGCCGATTACATTATGTCTCAAGCACTACTTTATTTTTGAACACACATTTTGATTTAACTTCAGTTCCTGCTTGCCTTGGTTGCACTAGGAACAGCGTAGAGTTTTGTATCCCTATACCTAATCGTACAGAAAAAAATATTAGGTCTTCAACTGACTTCAGCGGCTTTACAGTTTGTTTCGTTTAACGTAATAAAATTTGCATTGATCCAAAAGATATTTGTGTAAAACAGGCACTTTAATGGGGAATAATAAGGCTCGAACTTACCTGATCGGAATCAGTTTTTCTGGCCGACAGTCTGTAGCCAACATTGGGAATAAATCCACTACTTTAATTCTAAATCGAAGGCGAAGAGGCTGATCGTGTGTTTTGGTTCAAGACTGCTGTTCAGCGGTGTTGCCATACCAACAGTTACAGCATATTTGTTTTTAGAAACTGCATGCTGTTGTAAAAAAACGTGAAGTACCGTATTTGTCACGCCGGTAAGGAACAAGACTGAAATCGTTATAATCTGTCCATCTATCATCGGAATTGAACAGTCATTAACAATTTTTTATGCTAAAAGTCGTTTATAATATCATTTTCTTGTCCTCCAGTACTAACTGTCGGCGGCACAGTGGCACGGTCGAGCGATAGTTAAGCGTGTTCGACTCGTAATCTAAAGAAAGACAATGTGTCTTATAAGTCTTTCAGCTCTCTTTTATGCAATTTTGTGTCGTGGTACGCTATGGTTGATCACATGGTCACTTCAGATACTGATACAACGATGGTACTTTGGAAGGGGATGCATCACCTTTGGGGAGCTCGAGCAAGACTCCGAATCTGATTTCTGATGCATGTTTGATTGTTTCTCAAGCTTGGCAAGCCATGCCAGTGTTTTTTTATAGTCATCTTTTAAAAATTAAGAAACTTATCTCGTCTCGAGTCATTTCGGCTCTTCAGCCGGCTTTACAAGACGATGAATGTCACCAAAATCTCCTGGTGTTAAAAACTTGACTATTGACCGGCTGACTATGTATATTGCCTTGCTGGTCACGTGTGTTTAAAGCTACATGATATACTATAACATTAAACAAAACTTTAGGACTGCCGCTTACGGTACCATTACTCTTTTTAACTTCCATAGCGAGTTAAACTATTAGTCATAAAATTTAAATCAACACTAAATTGTATTCTCAGTGAGGCCAAAGACCGACTGGCACAAAGAAATTAACAAAAGGCCAAGAGTGACTGAAAGCGGTTTCTCTTACACTTGCTTTTGTATAATTTCTTCATGTCAGAGTTTGACCTCTCCAAAATGTTGTTTGTTTCCACAAATTAGCAAGTAACAAGTTAGAAGTCATAGAAATTTAAATCAACACGAAATTGTATTCTCAATGAGGTCACTTCCTTTTATTTGCGAGACACCATTGTTTTCATTTAAATCTCATTTTAATTGAATCACGTGCACGTCATGAATAATCTAATCATGACAGGTCGACGTGTTTTATCAGCATGATTTAACTTGTCGTTACACTTCGATTTCACAAAGTTTCACGCAGTTACTCGATCATAACAGATCGGTTAACTTGAGTGAGATTGTAAGTCGAAATCCAAAACACTACGAAGACTGCAGGAGAATAAGAATATCGACAATGAAAAGTTTTAGAGAGAAAGGTAATCATGCGAGAGTTTTCAACGAGTTATCGCCGCAATCATCGCCTTATGTGTCAAGGAAAGAACAAGGAGTAAAGGAAATATTAGAACTCAGTTCTATTAACGAACATCTAGAACCGTCGACCAGTCTAAGCCGCCTCGTGTGTGATGGAGACATTGGACGACTAATGAGTTACTCTGCGGTCGATTCAGAGCTAGAGATAGTCGATGAAAATGGTTTCGCTGCTCTTCATTATGCAGCTCAACTCAATCATGTTGATATCACCCAATTCTTGCTAGATCTCGGAGCTATTACTGACATTAAAGGTATTAATGACCTAACTCCACTGCACGTCGCAAGCAGGTGAGTAAACAGACAGTAAGCTAAGCCTAAGTTGAATACAAATACTCTCGTTTTATCAGAACCTTTTTATAAAGACATGACTAAAAGACTGTGCTAAAACGCCTTTAGGGCTGTGGTGTATAAGTTTTTATATTGAATAATTTTTATTTGATATTATACTTCTTGCTTACCGGCGATCAATAAAGCATATTTGTGCTTCCGGTTGGTTTGAGTTAATGGAGAATAATAACTACAAACTCAGTACTTAAGTCTATATTTATCAAAACATTTCAAGACATTTTGAGGATAAAACCCTCAAGTTTAAGAAAATCAAGACTCGGCCCAAAAATTAGACATTCTTTTAAAAAAAGAGTGTATTGTACTCCATTTTCTTATGAAAAAAAAAACGAGCTCATTTACACCCTATCGCTGAGGCAGAATATTACTGAAAGGAACTTGCTTTGTCTTGCCCAACAACATCAGTATCGGTAATAGAATGGGGAAAGACTCAGTAGTCCGTGAAGTAATACTGTGAAAGTGCTAACTTTACCAACAAATGAATTTTCAGTACGTTTTGATTAATGCACCGTTAAACTGGACTTCATCAGTTATGGAGTTTTTTACCAATTTATTTGCCATACGTTTTTTAAACTAACTTATCTTTGAATTGAACTACAATTGAATCAATTCATCATGGAATTATTTCTCTAAGATATTTTATGGAACTATTTTACCAAAATATATGCTCCACGTTTCTTAAAACTGCAATATACCATTAAAGTAAATTACCATTAAACTTTTAATTAACTCTCCCTAGAATCAAAATAAGCAGAACCATTAATTTAATTCAAATCGATAATAATTGTTCTTTAAAACAAATATCCGAGTTGAGGAAAAAGAACATGTTACGAAAATGCCCTATCCGTAATAAAACCTTTAAAACTTAAAACTGAAAGTATGTCTTTTTGTTTTGGGTTGTAGTAGTTTTAACTATTGTAGTAGTTTTTAGCTGCTGTAGTAGTTTTAACTACTACATTTAAAGTGTCAATTTCCCCCAAAAGCAAAAATGAACTTTTGGCTCTAACTAGAAGCGCACATACTAAATAAAGCTTAGAGAGGAAGTGGATACTTAAGGCTACTAATTTATAAGTCAGATTCACCATCTAAATTACACAATTAGAGCACATTGACTTTTAGCTTTTTATACTGCAATCAATTGGGATTTATCCATCCATCTATTTTACTACACTGTATTTTCGTTTTTGGCCTCAGGTTATCAGCTTCAAATGTTCTTAAACATAACTGTTAGTATTCATGGTGCATTTACAGTTGTTACTTTTCCTTCGTTTTATACAAACCACTAACTGGTAGCCCAAATTAAATAGGCCGCTACCAAGGCCCGAAAGAAAAAACACATAAAGGGACAATAAAAGATTTAAAGAAAAATTGTTCATGTAAAAAAATTAAGGCAATATTGCACCGATGACATAAAGAAAAAGAAATTATTTTCCTTTTCTCTGTCTTAGTATGTTCTTAGAATAGCCTTAACTTTGGGTGTGTTTAGCTTCAAGATTTTGTAAAAAGAGTGAGCGTATTGATCGAATTACCTGTGTAATTTTCTAATTACGTATTCATCTTTAATTTCATATAGACATGGCAGTGAGGAGGTGGTCCGAATTCTATTGAGGCAAGGAGCCGACCTAACGCTTTCAACCAACCATGGTGACACTGCACTTCACCTTGCTACTCGAAAAGGAAAGACCAATGTCGTGCACACTCTTCTGCAAAATAAGAACGTTTCAATAAATGCACAGAATCTACGTGGGTTTACACCGCTCCACGACGCATGCTCACACAAACATACTACAGTCTGCGCGTTACTGCTGAAGTATGGTGCAGCTATTGACGTACAATCTAATTCCAAGATGACACCTTTTCAAATTGCCGCTTTTCAGGGCGATGTGCAAGCTCTGCAGATGTTATTGGCTAAAGGTAGGCCGAAGCTGGATTGCGGTGATTAACAACTAAAGGTCGATATTCTTGTTTTGTATTTGCAGGTATCACCACTGGCTAATTTGGGGGAATTTCGAGGTCATTAGAATCAGGCAGATAAAGTTCGGGTAGCGCATTAAGGATCTGAAATTGTTGTTGTCTATCTTGGAAGCTGGGACATTAGCATAATGGTACAAAGTTATCAAAACAACACATTTAAAGGGTGTTGTTCAACATTTTTAACACTGGATTGAGAAATAAACGACTACGTTTTCAAATTACTCTAGTCTTATTCAAAATAGTACTGAAAACAGCCATATCATTTTTGAAGTTAAAACTCCTCAAACTAGCCAGTGCCGAATGATACCTTATCAGTTGTACTTGTATAATTGTATTCGCACATTAGAATCATTTAAAAACTACCAAACTAAATCATTAACTGCTATTGTTAAGTCAGTTTAAGTCAGTCTGACTCGAATGGAGCAGAGGCGAACGATACTGGTTTGTAGTAATTAAACCTTGAACGAGTTTTTAAACTTTAGTACCAGAAAGTAAAATTTTAAAGGTAATCTTTACTCTCGGGTTGTATAAACATAACAGGACTGTGTTGTGCAATGGTTAAACTTAACCCCGGCCGGTTAATCAAATATTCAAGCAGTAATTTCTCCTCAATGGAAGGGCAACAGTTGGTATTAAAAACTGTTTAGATTTTCCATGGAAAAAGCCTCTAGATTCGACAGCTACAGCTCAAGTCAGTCTCTGTAAGGTAATTGGAAACTTAACCCTGGGTTCGAGCTAATGGGCCTTTGAACAACTGGGCCAAGATAATAAATCTTTGTCAGAAATACATCTATATCTGTATTACAACCTTTTTTACAGACATGCACAATAAACTGAAATTTGAAGTTTGTTTATTTGCCAACAAGAATCGATTACATCAGTCTTGTTTAAAAGGCGGGGATAACTATAGAAACCACAAGGCATATAAGTTGGTCACCCTCAAGTTATTTCAAGAAAAATTTATAAAGTTAAAAAGAGATAGAAATAAATTCTGAATAAACTGAACTATAAGCTATTCCAACAGATTATTTAAGGAACTTATATTTATTGATTTTATGTTTGATGTCGGCTAGGTGATGAACAAGGACGTGACGTCAAAGAATTGCTGGAAGGTGGTGATGGCGCAAGAGCCGTTCTTCAGTCTGCAGTAGTCGGGGGATCCGACGAAGCCTTGGAATTCCTCGTCGGGTTAGGAATAAGTGTCAGTCAACCACATGAAAAGAAGTTTGGTCTCCTACATGTTGCTGCTGTTTTTGGTGAGCCCTCGAGCGTCAAGTGCCTTGTCTCCAATGGAGCTAATCCTGAAATGAGAGACGCCAATTTGAAAACACCATTACACTGGTTGGTATCTCTTGTGATCAGCAGTCTCGCTGTACTGAAACTTTTTCATGTCAACCTTTAGTATTTGCAAAAGCAAAAGATTTTTTTTTCAGTCGCGCGCTTTCATTGGCTCCCGTAACTAGCGATATCCAAGACTAGTACCGTTATACATTTCGCACGCTCTGATTGGCTCCCGTAACTGGTGAAACACAAGACAAAAAGTTGATTTTAAACGATGTTGAAGCGTGCGCACCAACAAAAACGGGAAACGTTTTTATTGTGTTTTTCTTTTGAAAATGATGCGCATTTTATATCCAATGTTTTGGTAAATGGTAAAACATTTTCGCGTTTCGGTATATATCCACCGCTGTTCACCTCCTCTTTAGTCATTAGTTATCTCAAAACCTTTCCTTGAGTTGTTTTAAAGTTGTCTTGAGTTGTTTTTTATTCCTTTTCAATAAAGATTTTGATCTTAATCAAAACCACTCAAACATATTGTTATAGCCATTATTGTAAGCGCGTTATGCGCTGTGTGTATATCCCACTGTTTTGGCGGGCCACAGGTCTCTCATAGCCACTGAATTAAATCGTAATCTTACAAATGTTCGCTTACCGACTATTTGTTACACTTTGTGTTGTCAGGGCTTCCATTACCAATAAAACAAAAGCAATTCCAGTCTTACTCGAGGCAGGTGCTACCGTTACAGTTAGAGACAACATGGGCTTTACACCCTTTCATAGTGCGGTCCAGGCTGGGCACATACAATCTTCCAAGCTTTTGCTGGAATCAGGGTCAGACTTGAGTGCCATTTGTTTTAAATCAAGAAGTTGTCTTCATTTGGCAATTGAAACAGAAAACTTTGCGATGGTTGACTTCCTGCTCCAGCATTCACCTAAAGAGTTGATTAACATGGCGGACGATAGAAAACGTACTCCGCTGCACTATGCCGCGTTATCCAAAAATAGCGAGGTGAGGTAGCTGATAAAGTATTACCTTAGCCAAAAAAGTGATGCACATAAATGTAGTAAAGTAGATTTTTATCTTTGTAGCAAGATTCACGAAAACCTTGCTTTTGGGAGTCGTTTGGTTGGACTTTTCCCCCTCTTTTACTACTCTTTTTCCTTTCTCGAGCCAAGTGGCCAATTAGACAAACACTTTTTTCCGCTTTCTGTAGTGTTAAGCAGAAGCTGTTATTCAATTGTAACTGGAATCGTCGGCGGCGCAGTAGCCGAGCGATTAGCGTAATTTGACTTCCGTAATTTGATTTCCGTATTTATAGGGTCGCGATTTCGAGCCCCGGTCAAACCATCATGTTGTGTCTTGAAAAAGACACTGTACCCAATTTTTTTCACTCAACAATTTTTGAGTGGCTTTTACAACGCCTGACGTAATGCAAGTTTTGATAATTAGTTTTTTCAGCTAATAAGCTTTATTAGACTCTAAACACTTAAGGTGTAGCTAGTAAAGGAACGTTCAATTATATTGATTGTTATAGCTTCACAAAAATGCTCTGGTAAAACTGATATTTTCTATAAGTACGATGAAGCTTCATTAAGGTATACAAAAGTTATTATGCAAGTACAGTATGCATTCCAGTTCTCGAGATAGGATAACCTTGTTACATTGCAAGTAATAAAATCCTGTGCACTGCATGATTGGCCAAAAATCGACCCAATAACTTTATATGTACCGATTTCTTAATAACGCGAGCGGCTAAAGATAATCGTTTTTTTCATTTACTGACGTAAAACTAAAACCACGTGACAAATGTCTTGATAACCTCCTTTTCTCGACCTGTCCGGGTAAGTATTCGCCCTCGGTCTTTTGCACAAAAGTCGGTACGCTTGTTCTGTACAATGAATGACCTCGGACAAAGCTTTTCCCGGAGAAACTACGCTATCCATATTTGGCGGGGTTGATGTATCGCTCATCTGAGCCGTTGCGTAACATGGTTTTTCTTATTCAGATCCTTCAAAATCTCATTGAAAGTGGAGGCACGTGTTCAGTGCAGGACGAGAACCTGAAGACACCGCTACATTTGGCAGCCGAATACGGCAGGCTTAGAACTTTTGAAAAACTCCTTGAAGCGTGTATTGCTCTATCCATGATGCGAGATGAAACGGGAAGAACAGCCCTACATTACGCTGCTATGAATGGACGAAGGTAGATTCAAATGCAACTGTTTCTTCCCTTTTTTGTGGTTTATTTCGAAGCTTTGTGTTTTCAATCTGAATAGCATTTCTGAACTTATCTAAAGATAGTTTTACGTTATAAAATAGATGAATAACAGATGGACTTGGGCTAAATGGCCAGGAACCCTGTGACTAAAGATTTTTGACTTTCTTTCCTTTAAGGCACAGAAGATATTAGGCCTTTAACTTGTATATTGTAAATCTATATTTATTCATTACTCCTATCTTGTATCCGAGACGTCATACCTTTTCTAACTTTTTTCTAGCAAAATTTGTAATATTCTTCTCACCTGCCCGGAGGAGATTAACTACACCGATATTGATAAGTGGAGTCCACTGCTTTATGCGGCGAGGTCAGGTTGTGTCGAAAGTACAGAAATGCTTCTGAACAGGGGAGCCTCGGCCGAGTTGTATGACAGGAAAGGGAACACGGCGTTGCATGTTGCAACAACTCATGGTCACACCAGTGTAATCACGTGTTTGTTAGATCATGGGGCTCCAGTTACTATGAACGATAATGGACTAAACTGCCTTGATTATGCTATCGAGCACCAGATGTATGATTGTACCAGAACAATGGTTCAGCATAAGAGGTAAGTCAGGAAAATTGCCGACAATTTGTCTATAACGAATAGTAGTTTGTCAGTTGTCAATCCACGATTACGCAAAGATGGCTACCTGTACATTTACCCATAATTCCTAGCGCATTAACGTTTAAAACTACCCATAAAAACGCAGGGAGAAAATCTATAAACCAAAAACTTGACATACACAATGTTGTTAGTATAAGAAAGAGTTTTACCAACTGTTACCATCACTAAATTATTTTCAGTGGTGTAGAGCCGCAATGCATCAACACAATCATATGAACAATGACGGGGTGTCGCTTCTTCCCATGTTGCATTTCGTTTTCAACTAAATTAGTATGTATAATAAGAGCTTACTGTGAGCATAACGATGTTCCATTCGGACCCGATCTACCATCAGGGAATTCTTGGGCCAATTTCTAGGTTCACGACCATCTTTTCAGCTAACATAATTAAATGAATTCTTTAAAGATGGTGTAGCTTGTAAGTGATACTAAAGACTGAATTTATTCCATGCTCTTATAACTGCTCAACAGCTCAAGTTTTTGATTTATAGGAGACTAGATGGCACAACTATGGTCTAACTAACTAGTAGCTTGGTAATTTAAACCGAGAGCTAGAAAACTCGATTAGAGAAAGGCTCTCTCTTATTTTACAAGGTTTTATTCACCATTATATGTCAAACCCAAATTAACCCGTTTTTTCTTCCTCCTTTAAGGTGGCGAGAATTTTTTGATATTCGAGAGAAAAACTCCCAGAACATGTTTGGTAAACTTATAGACAAATGTCCCAGCGCTGCTGAGGTAGTCCTCGATAACTGCATTGAACGCAGTTCAAACCCCCGAGCTCCTGATTACACGGTTACATATAACTTTCGCCTCTTAGACCCAGGCCCCCGTGACGTCAGCGCCAAAGATGGTACCAGGTTCTTCGGTTTATCAGAACTTGTTCAACATCGACACGAAGACCTAATACGACACTCAGTGACGTGTAAATTGCTGGATACAAAATGGAGGAGCTTTGGTTTTCCATTGTATTTTGTGAATTTGATCACCTACTTTTGTTTTGTAGTTCTTCTTACGGTGTTTATGCAAAGCCAAAGAAAAAACACTTCTGTACGTCAGGGAGTAGCGGGGCGTGGCAGTGGAAACCATTGGGTGAGAAATAGTTTGAACAGTGCAATCAATCTGGCTGGGTTGATTTTTTTGTTGTTCCACATGGTTAAAGAACTGTTTCAAATCTACATACTGAGATTGAAATATTTTTTGAATGCACACAACTACTTTGAATGGATCATTTACGTCACAGGTTTCTTATTTTTGATAAGTTTTGCAACCAACTCAGAGAAGCTGATTTCAACAAATTTTCCATGGCAGTGCGGGACGACTTGTATTTTTCTTTCCTATATGAATCTTATTGTTCAAACTCGGATGGTGTGGTTCATCGGACTGTATATTACCATGTTTATCGAGGTCTTGAAGACGCTTATGCAAGTGATCTCGGTGATCGGCATGTTCATTATATCGTATGCTGTAGTCTTTTTCATTCTCTTCAAGGAACAGGTACGTAGAGAAGCATGATCATCGTTTTTCATTATAAAAAAGAAACTTTTAGTCTAGTTAACTTATTTTTCATGTTTTGCATGACAAACTACTACAAGTCTGCCAAACTAATGCAAACCTAGTAAACTACTACAAGTCTATTAAACTGTAACAAATCTATCAAACTACTACAATCTATCAAACTACAGTTGAACCCTGGTAACTCGAACTGCCAGGGGAAATTGTAGTTACTTCGAGTTATCGGGGCTTCGAGTTATAGCCGGTGAAACTATATTAAACATATGAGGTAAATCAATACGGGAAAAATATGTTTTGCTTCGAGTTAGCGGGTAATTTGAGTTAAAGTGGGTTCGAGTCATCGGGGTTCAACTGTATTACACCTTGTCAAACTGTTACAAGTCTGTCAAACTATCACAAACGAATCAAACTATTACAAATCTATTAAACTATTAAAAATATATCGAACTTTTTTAAGTCTATCAAACTATTATACAAATCTATCAAGCTACTACAGTCCATCAAACTATCACAAATCTATCAAGCTATTACAAATATATTAAGTTATTACAATTATATCAAAACTACAATCGTACCAATAGTTACGGGTTTTCATGGGTGTCTTGGTTGTTTTTATTAGGAAAATACAGTCGAACCCCTCAAGACAGACACCAAGATAAGACGGACACCTCGTTAAAACGGACACCGAATCTTGGTCTAAGCCGCGCGTTTTCTTAGTCATTGTTTGTATAATAAGTCTATAAGATGGACACTTCTCTAAGACGGACAGCTGAGGCCTGTCCCGAGGGTGTCCGTCTTAGAGAGGTTTGACTGTACAAAAATACTTTGAAGCGCTAAAAACACCTTATACTTGAATAATACAAAAGTAAAGTGTCTCCAAATGTTTAGGGATTTGACCCGTATTCCCTGTTGTCGTCCTTAGAAAGTTAGGCCCTGTTTATTTGATCCCGGGCTTAAGCGTTGTCCCTTCTAACTGGGATAACTTGACCTGCGGTTTATATGAGAATTTGAACCGGGACAACTTTGACCCGCGTTTACATAAAAATATATGTCCCGGGGTGAGTCGACGGCGCGAATTAATTTATAAAGCATAAACACTACTGACATTAAATAGCCTCTACGCTCTGATTCTCCCGAGAATTAAGAAGGCACAAACTGTTTATACGGCAGGAAATATTCCGTTTGAATGAGATATCTGGTCTCGGCTAGCTCCTTCTAAGCGGAGCACTATGTAAACGAACTGCCTTTTATAAATGATTAAATGAAAAGTCATTTCGCCCCGAATAACTCGGTCTTCGTCTCGGGACAACTTTCCTCATACAAACAGGATCTTAGAGTCTTGTCTTTTGTAGTAATGTTAATCAACAGCCTAATTACTAACAATACGAACCATTTATATTGCACTCAACTCCCGGTGGCGAAAACCTGAACCCTTTCTAACTCGAACCACGGCTAACTCGAGCCAAAGTTGATTCTCCCTCCAAAACATTTACAGTAAAGTAACCCTCGGTAACAGTTTTCCTTGGAGGTTCGAGTTATAGGTGTTTCAGTGTATTATCTTTTTACCTCTTCCAGGCTCCGTTCGCTGATTTTGGTAAATCGATTCTCACGACAACTGTTATGACTGTTGGCGAGTTAAACTATGAAGAATTGTTGATTACGAGCCTTTACGGTACCAACAACAAGACTGGAATTGCATCTCCATTGGTACCTTATCCTTATATCTCCAACATCTTTTTCTTCATCTTCATTTTAACAATGCCAATCGTACTCATGAACCTTCTGGTAAGGAGATCCATTGGGCTTTAGTAGGAACAAACTAGTATACTATCATGATCATGAGTGCTGCAATCTGATTGGATAATCTACTCATTGTCTACTGAGCGATAAACTGCGAGCGGCGAAAGCTCCTCTCCTTTTTGTCATATCTAACTCTTATACTGCTGATGTAGTTGAAATTTTGCTAAGAATATAAGAAAATTGGGTAACTTTGTTAGGTCATGCGAGACTTCACTCGTACCCCGTTTCCAAGGATATCAAATTATTTGTAACTTCATGAGATCTGAAAGGGTTTTTATCTACATTCAAAGTACTCACCCAAATATTTAACCCTCGCGGCAGACCTCAAAAGATCTGCCACCCGGGCCCTAAGGTTTGAAACCCCTTATCCGAGGAGACGCGAAAACCCTAACGTTTTTATAGAGATTAGAACAAACGCAACATACATGTACCTTACCTTCGGTTGTTTTAAAATGCTGTGAGTGGGCTCGGCACTGGGAATTGATCCCGGGCCTTCTTGGCGCTAAATGCGCTAACCATATGTTTTATTGTACTAGAGAACTTGGGAGGGGATCGAGTGTAGCTGTTGGTTCTTCCAACAATATCCACATTTTTTTGTAGATTCCTTCCGACTATATCGTAAAACTCCTCAGTAAACTTGCAACATATCCTAGGAGAAATTTTAAAACTGGAGTTTCTGTCAACTGAAGGTTCCTTGATTTTCAGGTGGGCTTGGCAGTGGGAGATATCGAGGCCATTCGGAAGTCATCCGACTTGCGACGCAAGGCTGCTATGGTCGAGTTTCTGAAGGAGACAGAGAGCAGATACCCATCATGCATCACTAAGTGGTTGTACAAACCGGAGTTCACGGAGAAACCAAACTGTAAATACGTTAACAGATGGAAGTAAGTGAAGACATTTTGTTACTTTCTAAAAACTAGCGGAGGTTTAGCGTATGAGTGGTAAGATCTCTGCCTCTCATTCCTAAGGGTCACGATTCGATCCCCGGCCTGGACGAGGGTTGAATACTTGAATGACCTTCTTTGTTCTTAAAGTTCACTCAACTTTCCATTATTCCAGGTTCGGTAAAATGAGTACCAGCATATACGTGCACCGAATTGATATGTATGTATATCCGGTTGCCTGGAGGTAAACCGAACACCGAAAAGCGCCTTTGAGTGTATTCACATGGAAAAGACGCTATATGAATACACCGCCTTTACCACCTTTGTTACAATTAAACCACCACCACGCCTATGTTGTAGCAATAGAAGTACAGTTTGACTTTCAGAGTTAGGTTGTTGGTCAACAAAACTACTCACTGGCATTTTTTTAATAGTTTTAGGTTCGGTACAGAATTAATTAACAATCCAATGCTGTAGATCTAGTGTAAAAGTTAACAATCAGCCATTGATTATTTTATCAGTGATTACGTAAACACGGCTTTTGACCCGACAAGAAGTCGACCCGTGCTACACAACTTTAACACGAGCTAATTTAGGTAATTTTGGTTCAGATAACTCATGTTAGAGTCGAGCTAGCTTGGCACGACTGCACAGGGGTGTAGCCAGTGGAAAGGGGGTGGGGTCCAGGGGTGCCCGTGTCCCTCCCCCATTTGTAAGCCTTTTTAGTTAAACAACAAACAAACAGGTGGCGAAAACGCCATGAAAATCTGGTGAGCATCCCCACTTTGACGCAGTGTGAACTTCTCCCCCCTCCCAACTCTGAAAAATCCTGCTTTAAACCAGGCTGCACCATAGTCGGGTAGCACGACATACAAGCTGACCCGTGCAACACAACTTTTAAATGAAGTTTTCTCACGCCGTGTTAAACTGGTTAACACTTGCATGACTGTAGCAAGGCTTTTGGAACGAGTCTAAAAGCATTACGACGCATTTATAGTTCGTCCTGCCCTGTTTAATTTATTAACGGTTCTTTGGGAGTGTTCCCATTTGGAAATTTGTGAAGCAGGGCAAACGCAAGCGCAAGGCGTGCGCAAGAGAAAGGTATTTTTTTCTTGCGTCTGCGTTTGTGTCTCTAGTGTGAACACGTCTATAGTGTTGACGCTAAACGAGACTCGCTTTCTTTTGAGCAGGTTTTTTATGGTCGGAGGATACTGGAAAGATGCATTTGCTGATGAACAGGAACACAGTTTAAACAAAGAACTTAAAATGAGATATGAGCGGTTGGACAAATCTGTGAACAAGACCAAAAGGCATGTGAAGTCGCTGGCGGCGTTACTGGAAAAGCAGAACCGACTGCTTGTAGCACTGACTGCCAAGCAGGATCTGTGCGGGGAGGAATATGAAGAAATTTCCAAAATGTTGTGAAACTGAAATAAAATGCTGTGTATTTACTGATGCTTCAACTGTACACTTTGACTGTTGTTTAAACTAGTGTGAACTTTTTAAAGAATTAAAAGCTTTTTTTCAGATTAATCGCTTTTTATTGATCACGTGTCTCAACTCGTTTTCGTTATACATTGTTAAGCTATAACAAATAATTTATATTTAGAAACAGGTATAGAACATTGGTTTGCTCTCGCGATCGACAACTAAATGTGGTCGACGATCAAAAAACATAGTTTGTGGAGCAGATTACCAACAACTAAGTGCGAAAGTTTTACGAAACGAAGTCGAAGACTATCAGTTTGCCTTCTGAAAAAGTGAATCTGCGTGAAAATTGTCGCGTTTAGTTATCGACAACCTGCCCCACGGACTATGTTTTTGGTCGTCCACTATATCACAAAAAGTAACCGACTACTTTTATAAGGAGGCCCTACCATAACAAACAACATAAGGCTAGTGTGGCTTTAAAAATAATATATCGGGCATTTGACTTTCCAAGCAGCCAGACAGGAAAACTGGCGAAGTAGACCAAGTCACGCGGATTTTAGTATCTAACAGAGCCTTTGTAAACAACAGATTAGTCACTCACACTCCTTTAGACTTGAGGGAAAGCGGGTTGCAGAAAGACCACGATCGGAGGCTCAAATCATCTGTAGAGTGTACATAGATGATAAAATGAGGAACTGTTTGAACAACATTTTAGGACGAAAATTGAGACGCTTTCCTAAAAACCTGGCAATCCATGACTGCGATTCTTACAAAACGTTAAAACTGAAATGACAATTTTAATTTTATTTTTCCTTAAATGATTGTTATTTCTACACTAATGACTAATGTTTGTCAGTTTACGTTAACGGTAACTATTCGCGCAAACGAATATTGTTAAAAAGGTACAGTTGATTGATCCCTATGCAAATTACACTATTGTTTGTCCTTAACACGCTAATGATTATCGTACTATGCTTTTGGTTTTCTATTGGTGCTAATGATTTTTCCTTCGCGAGATTGAAAGTATACTTGTTACCTTGACTGTCCAAAGGTGCAATCGTTCCCCGTTGATGCTATTGAATGTTGATACAATGCAAAGAGCGTTATTGAAAGTTTGTTCGCGTTAATGAAGTTTATGAAAATGCTAATGAATGCCGACGTAAATGTTGACGTAAATGAATGTATATTTTGTGTAAATGAACAACAAAAGGTGTAACATTTAATGTTTTCAAGTGATCGGACGTCATTGCATGTACAGGGAAATTTTCAAATTTTTTAAATCTGCATGCTGCAAATCCAAAACCTTCGGTTGAATTTAAGCCAAACTCGGACTGATGATGTATCTCGAAGTTTTCTTCAGAGTAGTTATTAGTTTTCGTTGTCATTGTTCGTTTCGTTGGATTGGCAAACTGAAAATTCGCTTGTGCATGCAATAATGTCATCACTTGTCAAACATTGAATGTTGATAACTCGAGAATAATAAAAAAATTTGACAAAATATTTTCACCCCCATTCCTCTCTGTCTATCCACTGAGAAAAAAAAATTCATGCAACAACTGGAGCAACAACAACACAATTGATTTTAGTCAAGCTGCGAAAGTCATATAAAAAAATTTGACAAAATATTTTCACCCCCATTCCTCTCTGTCTATCCACTGAGAAAAAAAAATCATGCAACAACTGGAGCAACAACAACATAATTGATTTTAGTCAAGCTGCGAAAGTCATATCGACCAGGGAGTTTTTAGACAGCGAAACATTCTTAACTCTTAGAACACTACTTCAAAAAAAAACAAACAAAGAGGACACAATGCTAAACCTCTGGCAAACAATACATCATTTTTTGAACTAACAGCGTTGTTGACAGTTAGTTTAATTATGTATAATTCTAGCCTCTTAATTAAACCAACCGCTTTTCAATTTCTGCATTTTCATTTATGTTTTAACTCTTATTTAACATCCTTTAAATTTTATACAGGTACTGCAATTCTTGCAGAAAAAAAGTGAAACAGAATTGATAGTTACAACACCACACAAAATGGTTATAAAAAAAGAAAGACTGACGACAGTTATAAAGTCGATCGGTGGGTTATCTCTAAATTAGTTCTTTATGTAACAAAAGGTTATCATTATTCCTTTTTTGTGGTGATGAGTGTCACGTTTCAAAATGCATGAAAACGCATTTGTTAACTATACTTGCATAAATAAATACATTATGTCATTTAGTATCACATTGTATTAGGCATACACGCTGAAAACTTCAGTTTTGGTTACCATCTACATTATTTCCGTGTTTACGAACTCAGCCGGTTCCCTCAGCTTTAATTTCAAAAATATCTCTTGGGGCATCTTCCGATAAGACTTTCTATAGTTGAAGTTTTGAAGAGCCAACGTTTTTTTCAAAGTAGTATCTCTTGCGACATCTTCCGATACAGGAAACTGACTTTCCGGAGAGCCGCCTATCGAGTGGTTAGCCCACAGGGACAACTTCAAGTTTTATTTCATTCTCAAAGTCACAAGGCCAAGAAACAGTCTCGTGAATCAAAAACCAAAAACAAACGGTTTTCCTTTGGACTGAGTTAAGGTTGGACCTCGAGTTAAAACATGCAGCAAATGCAAGCCGGTATTTAGAATGTATTAGTTCTGTAAATTTGAATTGTAAATTTTATCTAAATATTTATTCTATTGCAATTTAAGTCCCTCGGGGCTAATTCTTTTAGGAGTTGCTACTAACATTAGTAAAACTGACGAAACTCCTTGTCTATTTTCTTCAATTTGAAATACTAAACTAAGCTGACCATTTTTCATGAAGGCGAGAATGATATGACGTATCTACATGTCATGCGTGAGTGAGTACGTAGATTGATAAAGCTCGACTGCTTTAAATTATATTTCATTGTGTCGGCGGCGTTCGAGGAACACGTCGGATTAGATATGGCTTCATTTAAGTCGCTAAAAGATGAGGAAACAAGAAAGAAATTGATACAAAATTTGAACCCCGCGAGGTCGGGCTCTCCTTATACGACAAGACGAACTCCACAAGACGTTCGAGAAGCTATTAAACTATATTCCGTCTACACGAATCGAGAACCGACCACCTCTCTCAGTAAAGCGGTCTGTGATGGAAATGTTGAGGCGGTTCGAGCTTACCTCGCGTCTAAAAGAGCAAAGGAGAGCAAGGATTTGGACGACTTGGACATAAATGGGTTTACAGCGCTCCATTACGCTGCCCAGCACAACAGAAGCGCCATTCTTAGCCTCCTGTTAACTTCAGGTGCCAACATCGATGTTCGTGCAGAATCGGACATGACTGCATTACTCTTGGCTTGCAAGTAAGACAATGTTAAAATTTTGATTTGACATCACTTGTTTTGGTATGTGATATAATGTGTTTAATCTTTATGCACGGGTTGGATAGTCATCTCACTAGGAGCCCTAGAACACTATAGAGTGTTCCGTTTTACTTGTTTTTCTTTTATTATTTATTCAAGAATATCTGTAACTCACAAATAACGGAAAATGTTGTCTGATACTGAACAATTCAGCACATACTTAACATTAGTAGTCTAAAAGTTTTTTTTATCTGATCTCTCGCTGAAACTCAGTTATAATCAAAACGCGAGTTTGGATTTAGCTTTCCGTGCATGTTGATATATTATGAATTTTGAACGACAGCTTGACAGTTCTGTCTAGGCCAATCAAATTTAAATTTTAAGGTCCTGTTGGCGCCCATTAAGGTCGATGCGCCCATGACTGAACAAGTTCATCGAGCATTATCGCGGATATTCTTATCTGAAAAATAACCTTTTTCCGACAAAACTAAATTAATGTAGTGTATTTTTTTAAAAATTCTTAATAACCACGCTCGCTCGGTCCGAGGTTTTTCAATGTTCTGTACAGTGACAAACCTCGCTGTAAAATCTACTCCCGGACAGACTTGCACTCGATTACCAAGGTGTTTTCATAGCGTATACTGAAAAGCAACCTTGTTTTGTAAGTTAGATGGATATTCAGACCTCCTAGCACTTGACTTGTTTATCAAAAATTTTAGTTGTGGCTTAATGTTGATTATTACCCTTACAAGTGGGCAATATTTTTGATTGCCTTTTCTAAGTAAGTATATGGCATAGCCTTTCAATATAAACTCAGAACAACTTGCCTAAATATTTGCTCAAGATGTCCGAACTTCGTAAAAATTTCATTTCTGCAAAACTTTAGCTGACTGTATGAGAAAAGCTGAGCGTTAATTCATTGCTGCCGTTTCTATTATCAATTTGCTGAACATAATTAGCTTACCTAAGATTGGTTGAACGCGGCCAACTGCACAACAGGAAATAGAAGAACCTTTACTTGATAAAAGATTGATAAATAAATTACCCGATTTTCATCTTTTCAGTGTACTTAGTATCGTCTAAAATGAGATTTCGAGCAATTGTTAGCTCAGTTCTTTTGTTTGCGGTGTGCCAAGGGGTTTACGGCGTCGGGAATCTTGCTAAAAACTGACGAGTTTCAACATTTTAATGTGTTCATTCACCCAAGCGTGGTTGGTGATATTAGATCCTTTTTGGGTAAAAGGACTATTAACACTTATTCTGGTGACTTTGCCTTGGTTTTAATGCGGAAAATATCGGAGGTAAACCTCGCTTTATGAGCAACCAAAAATTCTCGAAATCACTGTTAGGGCTAGAAGTAAGGATTGGGGAAAGGATCATATATTTTAATCCCCGAAATGAAAATGGGGGGTTTGGCCAACATAAACCATGAAAATGCATAATTAAGTGAAGAGTGAGTACGGAAAATTTAACGAATGTTTTACTGGCAGCGTGTAGCCATCACTTGAAACTGCGTTTTAATGCATGCTACATTTTGCTTCAGTTAGTACAGTTTGAAGTTTCTAAGGGTGTAACATGAGGTATGATTAGAATAGTTTGCAAAAACAAGGACATCCTTTAAATATCGTTCGCATAATCGGAAAAAATAGAAGAGATTTAAAAAGATACGAGCTTCATTGTTCCGTTGATCTGTCTAGCAGCCTTGTCTGATGTTTTTGCTATTATTATATTATCAGCATTCAGATCTCTGTTCCAGATGAGCTTAGGCGGCCTGTCTATCACAGAGACACCGGCGTGTTTTTCGCTCCATATCGTTCGCCCTAAACGACCACAGGCCGTAATGAAGCTAGTATGTCATAAAAAAATTCAGTTTATCGGGAAAACGGGCCCAGAGTCAATTTAAGCTCATAAACATTAGTAAAGTTGTGAAGTTTCATAAAGATTGGCGGCAGTTTGGCGCGGCGGAGATATCAAGGTCTGAAACTGTAAATTTTCTAATTAAAGGTATGGTCGTCCAGCCTCGTTCCACTTTTACTCCATTTCTCTGTAGAAATAAGAGAAGAGATCAAGTTTCCACTTCTATATCTACAATTATTTTGAGAAATGTTCACGACTTTGCTGTCGCTGATGCGCTGAGTATGGGGCTGGCAAGAGTCTCTTGATATGTTTTTAGAATATTTTTGTTGTTCCGATGTTAAAAAACTTGTGTTAGAAGTGAGTGTTGACAATTCCGATTATTTTGTCATTTCAGACACGGAAGTGAAGAATCGGCTGTTGCTCTGTTGAAACATGGAGCCGATCTAAGTTTAAAAAACAAACAAGGATATACATCGCTGCATTTTGCTGCTCTTTCAGGGAAACAAAGCATTGTGGAAAACTTGCTTGAAAGTGATAAAATCGATGTTAATGCTGCTGATGCGAGAAGTGCCACTGCTTTGTATTATTCCTCCTCAATGGGGCATGTTGAGGTGAGTAAAGAATTGGGATAGCTTCAGTGGTGCAGCTGATGATGATGGTTATAAGAATGAGGATCAACATTAAAATGAAGATTGTGGCAGTGATGATGACGATGATAGTGGTGATGACATCGGTGGAATTGATTTAAGTGCTGATGATCTTAGTGGTGGTGGTGGTGCTTAAAGATGTAACATTGTAATGATGATATATAACAGAAAAAAATTACAGCGATGTTGATACCTTGGTGATGATAGTGATACAGAGATGATGCTGGTTTAATATATGATGATAGCAGAGGCGACATTTTGACAAAATAGATGACAATAGTGTAGAGATGATAAAATAGTGATAATTAGATAACTTACAGTTGTGGAGATGATGGTTATGATGATTGATGGCGGTAGAGATGACAAAGTGATGATACAGCAACAAGTTTTTCATCGTGTCAACATAATTAAATAATATTATCTTCGTGTGGGAGTTCCAGATTCCTACTTGTACTTCCAGTGGCTACAAAGGGGAGACAATTGGTTTGGTTCACATTAAAAAAAAAAACTTTTGCTTTTATTCTCTGCTTTATGCCAACACTTTTCATTTCATCTGCTGGTTCACACGAGCGAGCGTCGGTGGAGCTTGTTCCGAATGGTGATATGACGTCGGAGACTTTGTCTTTGATGTTAAAAAATTGAACTCGTATTTTTGCCGGATGACTTTTCGGAGCATTATGAGTTTCATGTTTGAGGCGTTTTGTTTTTGTGCAAGTTAAACTTTGAATGCTTGATAAGTTTGGAAACAAGAAACGCTTTAGCAGAAGTGATAAAACGATTATCTATAGGAATGACATATGGAAAACAATGCTAGCAATATTCATACACGCGGTTGTAGTGTAGTGCATCAAAGGATAAAGAAAAATCCACAATTTTCTTTTTAGAAAAATAGGTACGCATAGAGTACATGGTCGGACGTTAAAGATTACTAATTTTGGCTTTGTCTTCGATTATCTTTGCATCAATACAAACTTTCATTTTGGCAAAACCTCCTTTTAAAGTGATTTTTTTAAACTTTGCAATTAAAGACTGTTACACACCGAAAAACAAATTAATAACAAATTAATAGTAACAAATTACAAATAACAATCTGTGCGAGATTTCTGTTTTCATAAGAAAGAAATTGCAATAGACTTGGCCTGTAAAATCGAGCGCTAAACCACAAACCGTTGTGCATTTACTGCGTGCGTTAACTTCAAAAACAAGTTGATCAATAAATAATCAAAATCGAAGTTCTTTATGTATTTCAAAAATTGGAAAACGCATAGATTTCCTTTATCATCTGATCTTGACTCTCGAGCAACTCTGTGTTCAGCTTTTTGCAAATAGAAATAAGATATTTGTCGTTACTGCTAAATAAACAGGTTGCATGCTTCAATTGCTGCAAACGGTGCCCAATTTCAAACACGCAACACATCTAATACACTAAATAAATCTTTGATACTGGGCTATCATCGAAGCAAGGCGACGGTGTTTCAAACAAAAATGTTAAAAATTGTTCAAGTTATTTAAAGTTCTGTTTTACTCTAAGTATTTTCAGTTTTGCTCAAGATACTTTAAAAATTGCTTTGAGTTCCAAAAGCTGTCAACTCAAACAAACTCATAAAGATCGACAACACGCGAGGCGTCTGTTTTGAAATTTTTTCCTCACGCCAGCTGTAATCACCGGTCTCGAGCGAGGTGGTCATAGCCGGTAAATACGCCAGCCTCAACCAATGAGAGCAACGGAAACTCGTTAATCACCTGAGTAGTTTTACTGAGTTATATAGTATATAAGGATGTTTTCAGGTTTGATTATTGGTTTGTTTTTCATCCTAGATTTGCAAGCTGCTAGTTGAGTACGGTTCTAAGTTGGACTCTATAACAGTCGACGGCTTGAGCCCCCTTCACGCTGCAGCCACCAAAGGAAACCTGTTAATTGTCAAAATTATACTTGAGAAAGGTGAGAGAATGTTGGTGTACACCATTTGGGGTAGGTACGGTGCCCTGAAAACTTGGGTTTTGTCATTTTGCTAACGTAGCGCCGTAGGAGCGGTAAGCGGTTCGATTTGGAACAAATGCAATTGAGTTTTCAGAAGCAAGGGGAGAGGGTCTTTCTCATTGCATTCAGTTAGTGTTTTGAACTTCATTATGATTGTATTTAAAACAGGCAGTGAAGTTTGATAGTCAATATTCAAAGTCAAAGGCGATAATTCTGAATGAACCTGGTTCAACCGCTGATTTTCCCTTAGGAATCACCGTGTAGTAAGCAATTATCCCCAGAAGTGGAGGTGACTGGTGAGTAATTATTCATCGAAGTGGAAGTGAATTTAATTGGCTTTCACCAACACTGAGGTGAATAATTACGTTAGCATATAACAAAGCAGCGAATCAATGAGAAATTGTTTAAAAAAAGATGAATAAAAAAAATTCGTTTTTAACCAAGCTATCGCGCGCATATCGGAAGATACGCGAGACTGAGGCCAAGAACGAGATGAAGATGTTGTCAATTTCATTCGCTGCTCTGTTAACACTTCAGATGTTCAGAGTTTCCTTGTGTTCTGACAAATGGCAGACAAAGAGCCAAAATCAAGATAGAGTCAGTATTTACTTTTAGCTTGTGGAGCCAGAATTAAACTGACATTTTAAAACGCGCTTGTTCCGCCATGAATGAGAGCACGGGGAATCTTCATAGCCATCATTTACTCGATAGTAAGGTCTGTCGTTTTACATGCATATACTTCTTCATGGCTGTCTGCTTCTCACGTCCCCGATGGCTAAGAAAAAGTTGTTTCATGAACCAAGCTGTTTGCTGCAGTTGTCGGGTTGGAAGAGTGCAAGCTCGCCGGGTCCGGGTCTAGTAAATGCTTTTGTGACAAGCCGACTGGACTATTGCCGTAGTATTTCATTCGGACTGCCTGATAGTGAACTGCAAAAACTCCAAAAAGTACGAAACACCGCTGCTAGACTTATCTGTAATATCAACAAATTTGATCATATTACTCCAACTTCATTCAAACTGCACGGGCTCCCAGTTAGATATCGCATAAATTTTAAGACTTTACTCATCACTTTTAAGGCTATTCATGGATTTGCACCAAAATATCTTACCGCACTTTTAACGCGGAAAAACAAATGCAGTTATAACTTAAGATGAAATAGCGAGATTCTACTGCAACAACCAAGGATAAAAACAGTATGCACACTTGGTGATCGCAGTCTCACTGCAGCTGCACCCGCACTCTTGAACAACCTTTCAAATGAAATTAGATCTGCCACTAACATTAACTCTTTTGAAAAACTTCTTAAGTCTCATTTTTTAAGATAGCGTTTAAACTATAAATTATTTTTTATTTAAACCCAATTAATCTGTTTTAATATTAAATAATTCTTTGTATTTTATTTATTTGTTTCATACATATCAATTTTATTCTGTAATTTTTATGAATTCTGTAAAGCGCGCAAGAGCATCTACTTATGATTTGCTGCGCTATACAAAATTAAATTATTATTATTATTGTCCGTTATAATGGCTAGTTCTCGACTGAGTGTCCATTGTGAGCGGCCTATGAACTGTTGGTACAATTTCAACCCTTCTGCTCAGCGTTTTTACTTATGATTTGCTGCGCTATACAAAATTAAATTATTATTACTGTTATTATTGGCCGTTATAATGGCTAGTTCTCGACTGAGTCTCCACTGTGAGCGGCCTATGAGCTGTTGGTACAATTTCAACCCTTCTGCTCAGCGTTTTTACAAATCAGTTGAAAGACTTGTTCGACGAGTTTCTAAAAGTATGGACTTCTGATTATGCCGTAAGTAATTTTTTAGACTAATAATAGTAAGTTGTGCCGCCTAGCTTTTTTCCTTCTTGCAGAGATAAACCTTTAGCTTGAAAAGTTTGTTGAGTTCGCCCTTGGGCATTACTTCTATTTTTGTTAAGAGCCCACCTTGCTGTTAAAATCACTCCACAAAATGAACTGTTTTTGTATTTCTATGTATCTTGTTCTCAGTATTTTTTGTGTTCAGATATACACGAAAATTGTAAACAGCTTCGTTGTTGCCGCGCCGGCAACTCAGTTTTGACACTTTGATTTTGTTTACTTGTGAAAATGTTGTTCATAGGTCAAACAAGAATTGTTTTAGTACATTCCAAATCCGAATAGTTGTTTTAGTACATTTAGTCCGATAATTGCACATTCCGAATCAGTCGAAAAAATTCAGTTTAGAGTTAGTGAGTGTCAAGTTTGAGCCAAGCATAATAATTATAATTTTGAAACGCAAGTAAGAAAAGCCCGCGCTTACTTTAATCGTTGTACTTTTTCTTGAAATTTCGGGGTAAAACAACTTTCATTCATCCTACTTGTGATACATACATCCGAAATTTAGTGGCCCTTTTTGTGCTTAAAGGGAATGGCTGAATCGTTTATTTCGTGAATTTCCAGTTCCGAGATTGTCACGAAACGAATCACCATTTTGACAGCTTTCTGAAAACAGTTAATATCCTTGGATATTTATTGATTCGGGAGCCAATAAGAGCGCGCGGAAAAAGCTATTCACTGATTTTGTAAATACTAACTATGGTTAATACCATAAAAGATCGATTGAGCGCCGCGGCTCTTATTGATTTCACCGAGATTTTGCGCTTATTCGAGATGCAGCGCTTGATTAAAACAAGATGCATAACAAGATAAGGCGTTTGGGAAAGAAGTGATTCACGCCTGAGGGATGTACATACAAAAAATCATTGTTTAACCAGGATTAAAAAGGGAAGGAATATCGTGAACACATAGCAGTAAAATAAGAAATTTTCTCTCAAATTTGCGCGGCAGCACTTATTCGAGGTTCGGCGCTTATTCAAGGGAATACAGTTTTTTTTACGGTTTACGGTTAAATCTGTGAAATAGAACTTTTACTCATCCGTCATCCAAGATAATCCTTCCAATCCAAGGTTGTTGTTTAAGACTGCCGATCGCTTACTCCATCGCTCAGCCGAAAAGCAATTCCCGTCATGCAACTCAAAACAAGATCTATGCAATAGTTTCTCGGACTTTTTTGCTAACAAGCTAACTTCAATTAGATCCAAACTTCCTATTGTTAATGACGCTGCTTTTTGACGTTCTGTAAAAATCTGGATAATCTTTGCTTTAACCGACCTCTTGACAATTTTTCCGAAAGCAGCGAAAATGAAATGTCCGTCCTAATTCGCAAACCAGAATCCAATCCCTGCGCAAATACTGATTAACATTTACTGTTTGGCCGATCTGCTACCTGTTATTACCAAAATTGTGAATCTTTCTTTAGCTTCTAGTACTGTGCCATCATCGTTAAAGCAGGCCATTCTGTCTCTACTTTTGAAGAAACCTCTGCTCGACCATGAACTTTATTCTAACTTTAGACCTGTTTCCAGTTTCCAATTGAAAAAGTTGTCGCAACTCGAGTTCAGGACCACCTACAAGCGAATGGTCTCGAAGAATGCTTCCAGTCGGCGTACAAGATGTACCATAGTTGTGAGACGACACTCGTGCGTGTACAGAATGACATCCTTCAGTTAATTGATACCGATCACTGTGTAGTGTTGCTATTGCTTGATCTTTCTGCGGCATTTGACACAGCGGACCACCAGATTTTGCTTGCTAGACTGTCTGAGCGCTTTGGGATCAAAGGGAACACCTTGGCATGGTTTGCATTTTATCTTAATGATCGCACGCAGCTTGTAAGCATAGACGGTAATTCATTTAACCCGAGCAAGTTGACTTGCGGAATTCCACAGGGGTCAGTGCTAGGTCCCCTGTTATATTTGTACACATCCCCACTGGGTTATATCATGAAAAAGCTTAAGCTAAACAAGGATAAAACAGAACCTCTCCTCTTGCACTCTAGATTCCGGAAATGTCCTCCACTTCAATCCCTCACTTTTGGGAATGACACTGTAAACTTCGCTGCGCATGCGCGCAATATTGGTGTAACTATTGATAGTTTAATTTCTTGCGAGAAACATATCAATATCTTGGTTAAATCATCATTTTTTCACCTTAGGAATATTGCAAAAATAAGGAATTGCTTATCAGATGCTGTGTGTAAAACTGTTATTCAGTCACTAGTGTGCACAAAAATCGACAACTGCAATGCGCTTTCGTATGGCCTTCCTAAGAATTTAATTACTAAACTTCAGAGTGTGAAAACGCCGCTGCACGTATTATTGCTAGAAAGCGCAAATACGACCACACACCCCAATTCTGGAACAGTTACACTGGCTTCCAATTGAATTTAGAATACTGTTTAAGAATAATTTACTTACTTTTAAATGCTTACATGATCTTGCTCCAGCCTATTTTACAGAACTCATTAATGTCTATAAACCGAAGAGAACTTTGCGTTCATCATTTAAAGCAGTGAAACTTGAAACTGTAAAATTTAGTACTAAGACTTATGGCCTTCGCTCTTTTTCTGTTCATGCTCCTTACCTCTGGAATGATTTACCTGAAAACATTTGATCTGTGCATAGTCTCTCCACATTAAACTTGCTTTTAATTTATACTAGAATTTAATAGTTGATAGTTTTAGTAATGGTTTATAAGTTTTAATTGATCTATTTAGTAAATTGTATTAGTTTGTAGTTACTATCTACATATTAGTTTTCAGTTAGTATTTAGATAAATTTTGTAATTAGTGATGAAGTAGTTATATATTTTAGCCCTAGTTTTATATTATTTTTCGGTCTTCAAATTTTGTAAAGCGCTCTATGTATAAGCGCTATATAAAATTAATGCGTATTATTGTTATTATCATTATTATTTTGTGTTCTCATTAGCTCTTATCGCATTATTGTAACTTACTACTGGTAGCTTTGTGGCTGACATTGTTTATGTCAATTTCAGCAAAGCAAAGTGATTACAATCTCAAGCAGCTGTTCAATAATGAAAAACACAAGTTCTCAGTTCTTCACTCGGCCGTGCGTGGTGGGAACATCGAGGTAGTTGAGCTGTTAATTGGTAAAGGGGCTCAGACTTTAAGCGGAGAAACGTGCCCGATTTCGGTATTGCACGAGGCGGCATTAACTGGAAACCAGAAGGTAATTATCCATAGGTGTATTACTTGCGTGGGTAGGTAGCGAGGGCGAGGACTGGAGTCACCAGTTGTAGTGCATAAAATGTTGAGTTCCTTGCGTGGAAAGAATGCGTATTATATCGTGAATGTGTAAAAAGAAATTTCGCTATATTGCTAACACTCCATCGAAAGTATTGAAAACGTGTTGAAAGTTAACGAAAAGCTTTTAAAATTCATTCTTTATGCAGCAAAAGAGTGAATTTGCGAGAGGCATTGAATGAGTTTGAAATTTTTACAAAACTAATTATTTTTTGTGAATATTGTTTCTGAAGTTTTGGGGATTGTCAAATGGTCACGTAATATCTTGGGTGAATCCTTCTTTCCTATAGAGTATCTTTGAGACTTCTTTAAAACGGTATCAAGGTTATGATGACCATAGCCTTTTTTGTCTTAGCTATTGCCATTTTAAACCCATTGTCATTTTGATTTCCACGCCTTTTGATTGCTTTAGCCATTACCCTCTTCATTGTAAGTCACGTTACCTTATTCCATGCCACTGTCATTGTACTTACAACTACCATTGCCATTTTTAAGGCTGTTGTCATTTTTATTTTTATTAACCACTGCCTTTTCGATTTCATTGTTTATGCAACATGTAGATATAAGAAGTTGGGTTCTGTTTTCTTTTTCTGCAGATGATTGAAATATTGATTGCAAAGGGAGTCAATGTAAATGTTAAAGACCAACAAAATCAAACACCTTTACACAGGTAAGTCTACCGAGTGGCTGCAGGAAATGAACGGTTGTTTTCATTAAAGTTTGTTCTGTTTTTTTAATCTAAGACACAAACATGTCTTGAAACCTTTACAGTGTGGTTGGCTTGGTGGTTTTTAGTGATTCTAGTCCCCAGTTTGTCATAGGTTCGATATCTTACAATGGCTGAGATAGACAGGTGTTTGCATCTTCTGAAATGAAATTTAGCTCACCAAACAGATTATAAATTGGACACTAAAATGCAATATTCAGAAACAGCTTAAAACTCTTCCTTATTACTGTAAGGGTAAAGAGAACAAGAACCAGGCAAAGTCAAGTAACTTAAAATGCGTTGTTATCTATCTCCAGTGCCTGCAGTTTGGACCGTGTGGAAGCTATTAAAGTGCTTCATAATAATGGAGCCGATTTAGATCACAAAGACGACAACGGAATGACGCCATTTTTGGCCGCTATCGATACTGGAAACCAGGCTTCCGCTGCGCTGCTCCTGAGACTTGGTAGCGACCCCGATGCCCGAGACAATCGACAGAGGTCCCGTTTCCATGTCGCTGTTGAGAACGAGGATATTACAATGTTGAAAATGTTGCTACAGGAGACTGAGTCGGAGTTGCTGAACAGCCGAGACATTAGGGGAAGGACACCTTTACACTATGCAGCACTTTCCCAAAAACACGAGGTAATTTTCACTTTCCTTCAATATTTGAGGTTTCATTTGTGTACCTATCTTTCCGATTTCAATAGCATTTGTAATCATTATCCAGTGATTTTTTTATCAATGAGGTTTCTTTTAATTGCAGGCAGCAGTTTTTAAAAAATGCTAACCACTAAACCACTGGTGACGTCGCAAATAACATTACTGTTAATATCTAAAGGAAGATTTTCGCAAAAATTTATCACTGTTATTCCTCACTTACCAACGTCTATCAACTGAAGTAATGAAGTTTCTGACTTCATGTGCACTTTAAATCATCCGTAACTGCTAGATTTTTCGTTAGAAAACTCGGATTTTCTAAATTTCCGTTTAAACAGACTGGGGCGAGGCACACGTGACCTAATTGGAATTTTAGAGGAGAAGTTAAGCAATAAAGTACACACAAGCAACTTGACAAAGATATAGCCCAGTGATGGCCTTTACGGCGTCTAGTTCTCTTTTCATTTTCATTGAATTACACTACTGGACTTTTGTGCTATTCCGCCTGAACCGTTTGATACTTAAAAGCTTTGAAATCCCGGTACAGAGCTACCAACCAGAAGATACAAACCTAAGCAATGCAAAAGTGATAATTCTATAGTATGACTGAAATGAGTCACTAATACAGTACATTATATCCCGTGTTTTTGCACAGATCTTGGATGCATTGCTCGTCAAATGCAATGAGTCCGCACTCTGTCTTAAAGATGAAAAGCAGAAAACTCCACTTCACCTTGCGGCCGAAAGTAACAAGCATAAGATTGTGAGAAAGCTGTTGTTTAACTGTGTTAACGCCGCACACGAACCGGATGAGTACGGACGCCTCCCTCTTCATTACGCTGCCATGACTGGCCGCAGGTAAATATCCTACGCACTGAAAAACATGGCTACTGGTACAATATACCCATAGTTCATAGCGCACGTAACAAGCCACTGCACTTCATTGAAAAAAATAGCGACTAGTACATTTTATACTTACTCAAAGTATATAATGCCCTTAACAAGACACAGCATTGAAAATCTTAGTGATTGGTAAAATTAGCTACACCTTCAGAGCCCTTTTAACAAGCCACCGCATTGAAGAGCATGGCGAGTTACACTTTAACCCAAAGTTCATAGCACACTGAACAAACCACCGCATTGAAAAATATGGCGACCCATAAATTTACCCATTATTCATAGCGCACTTTACAGTTTTGAATCCGATGCGACCTCTTTCACATCTAGTCAAACTAGTTATCAATTTCTCACCTTGAAATCTTAGAACCAATGCAGTTTTGAAAGAAATACCACAAAAAGCAATTGCCTCTATTTTCTATTATCGTTATCGATATAATTATTTATAAAGTCATTACTAAATCTGTTGTTGCTATTGATACCGTTATCATTTTGGTTTCTTTGTTATAATTATTATTAGCGTTAATAACAGTTCGGCTATTGTCTTTTGCATGGCTTAGTAAAGTGTGTTCGACTCTTCTCGGTTGCAAAGAGGACATCAATAGCTTAGATACCGACCATTGGTCGCCGTTGCTGTGGGCGGCCAAGTCTGGTAACGTGGAAACGGTCGAGTTACTGCTGGAGAAGGGCGCTGCATCAAACACTTGCGACGTACAGGGTAACACTGCCCTACATGTGGCCTCCTTTTACGGTCATTTGGGAATGATTAGCTTCCTGTTGGATTATGGGGTGGAAATTCTAGTCAACCATGATGGACTCAATTGTCTCGATTACGCAATCGAGAACGAACTTCATCTGGCTATCAGAGCACTTGTTCAGCACCACCGGTAAGTTTGAACGTAATATAGTCCTGCAAAAGGATCATTGTGTGTTGCACTCGTGAGTTAAAATTAACCAAAACCAACATTGCACAAATTGGGAGGTTTCGACTGTACTGTTAATGAGGACAGAACAAGAGCTGTTCTGCAAACGCCATTTCTAACTCGATTCGATAGTCGTGCAACTCAGACTATACAAAACAAACACACTAATAACGATAAAAGTGATGATGCTAAAATGATAATCATATAAGTGCTAAATATATACAAATGATCATGGTTAAAGTATTGAAGATACAAGTGTTTATGATGCAAGTAATGATGGTACAGGTGGTGAAGTATACAAAATAATGAAACAAATCCTGGTGATCAAGCGATAAAAGTGAACGATATAAGTTAATATGATATAAATGAAAACGAAATCGTGATGATGATACGCGTAACAATGATATATTAGAGAATGTTGCAATTGATTACGGTATGAGTGATGATAATACATGTGTTAAAGGTAAATACAATAATTATACAAGTGGTAGTGGTACATGTGGTATGTTATAAGTCATTGTGGTATAAGTGATAAACGCTTCATTACATAATATATCACTTTGATTATAATCTAATGGATTACAATACAAGTATTAATGGTTCAAAGCATGGTGATATAGATTTCTTGTCCTTAACCTTTAGATGGAGAGAAATTTTCCAATCCCGTGGAGGGCAGGGAAAGAACCTTCTAAGTAAGCTCATCGAAACCTCTCCAGCTGCTGCGGAAATTGTCTTCGATCAGTGTATTCAGCGGTTCAATCACCGACGATCAATGGAATACACAGTGACCTACGACTTCCGGCTACTAGACCCAGGTCCCTTGGAGAACCATGGTCCAAGGCGCAAAAGGTTTCACGGCCTTTGGGAGTTGTTGAATCAGGACAGAGGAAGCCTGTTGTCTCATCCACTTCCTAGAAAGCTTCTTTCGAAAAAGTGGTACTCGTTTGGTTTGCCTGTGTTTGTGCTGAATTACTTGGTGTACCTGATTTTCGTGCTTTCTCTAACGATTTTCATGGTGTACCAGAGGATTGGAGCCAGAATTCAAGGAAGCTTGTTCAATGATGATCTCGACGATTTCAAGCCTGCCAATCGGTTTAACGTAGTAGTTAACTTCGTTGGCCTAGTATTCCTTCTGATCAACATGCTTAAGGAACTGTACGAGATTTACATAAAAAGGCTAAAATACTTCACAGAACTTCAAAATCTCGTTGATTGGACGGTATATATTACAGGTTTTGTGTTTCTGTTAACGTTTGCCGCCGATATAAGGGCTTTGAGAAAAGGACAATTTGCCTGGCAAATGGGGACTATCTGCATTTTCCTGGCTTACATGAATCTTATTCTTCAGACAAGAATCTTCAAGCATCTTGGTCTTTACGTTACAATGTTTGTCGAGGTTGTTAAGACCCTCATTCGTGTGTTTGCGGTGTTCATGATGTTTGTTTTGGCCTATTCCGTGGTGTTTTATATCCTTTTCAAGGAGCAGGTGAGTTTTCGACATCATCGTTGTTTTAATTATCACCACCATCATCGTCACTGTTTTATTCATCGCCATCATCATTGTCTTCAACATCATCATCATCATGCTTTCGCCATTATTATAAACATAAAGTCAATATCAAACGGCTGTTTTTTGTGACTAACATTATTGTTGTTGATATAATCACCATCGTACCTATCCATCTAGAACTTTTATAACATCAGCCTTATTTATTCTATATATAGTCAATGTTGCTTGAAGGCGGAAAAAAGCTAGAATGGGGAAGACAGCTTAAAGGGATGGAAGAGAACTGGAAAGGAGGAAAGAGATTAAAGGGATGAAAGAGAGCTTGATAGGAGGAGAAGCTTAAAGGGAAGGCAGAGAGCTGGAAAGGAGGAGGGAACTTAAATGGATAGAAGAGAACTGGAAAGGAGGAGAGAGGTTAAAGGGATGAAAGAGGGCTTGATAGGAGGAGAGAATTTGAATGGATAGAAGAGAACTGGAAAGGAGGAAAGAGATTAAAGGGATGAAAGAGAGCTTGATAGGAGGAGAAGCTTAAAGGGAAGGCAGAGAGCTGGAAAGGAGGAGGGAACTTAAATGGATAGAAGAGAACTGGAAAGGAGGAGAGAGGTTAAAGGGATGAAAGAGAGCTGGAAAGGAGGAAAGAGATTAAAGGGATGAAAGAGAGCTGGAAAGGAGGAAAGAGATTAAAGGGATGAAAGAGAGCTGGAAAGGAGGAGGGAACT
>JAOBAT010082530.1:0-19129 GCA_026413305.1 Hydrozoanthus tunicans
CGAAGTTCCCCTGTTGTAAACTTGTCTTCTTTCCCACGTGATCTTCTCAGAAATCCTAGCAGATCTCCGTACGGAAGGTACTCAAGGACAGCTAACAACGGCTCTGTCAAAATTTTATTACGTCAAACATTCAGCAAGGAAATTAATGTAAGTTCTGCAATTAAAAAGACCGTGACAATCCCAAACACTTCTTCAAAGTTTTATCACAGGAATTGACAACCACACAATTTGCAGGAAGAATATGAACTTAAGCTATCCATGATTTTACGGTGTTCCTGAAACAGAAAATTGTTTAGCTGCGCTATAGTCAGGATAACGAAACAAAAGATTTTTTTTTTTATCCTACTTATGTCTGTTTTTACATTTTTTTTCCAAACAGATTATTTACGGTTTTAATCTTCCCCACGTCCCTGTCTCTTTAACTTTCAATCTCTCATTAACGAACACGTCTTAACCATAAACAAGAATACCTTCGGTTGTGCAAAAAGCCAAAAGTTTCACCACATGAGGATGGGACTTCAGCTCTTTCATAAGCTGCAGTTCAGTTGGGAAATTTTCCTTTTCTTGATCATCTGTGTTGTAGAGAGAAAAATTTTGTTCTTTCAGACTGCAAAACAACGGAATAGTCAAAAGGAACGGCAAAAAATCTATGAGTATGTGAAGTGAAAATTTTTATTATTCAAGTGGACAGAACTTGCTAATGTGAAATAGCCAGTTGGTTAGCCCAGTTGGTAATGAGGAGAAGTGGTGGAAATATCTTATCAAAACCTTTCATGGTTCTTGAAATACTAACATTTAGACTTTTCAACTGATGACATCACAGTTGTCATTCCTCATTTGGCAAGGTCTACCCCATGGAGAAACAACAAATCTCACTGAATATGCACTTAAAACAAAGACTGACGGTTCCTTATTGTGGCCTATAATCTCTGCTGCCGAACATTTTCAAAACAATCTAGTTTCATTTTTAGTGAGAACAATTACATACGAGTTATGTCGATTTTGCGCTTTACAGAGTTCTTATAAATTACAGAATAAAATTAGTATTTATGAAACAATTATTTAAAATACAAAGAACTCCTTAATGACAAAACAGATTAACTGAATTTAATAAAAATCAGTTAATCAAATAATTTAAATGTTAACATCTCAAGAATCTTAAAAGATTTTGACAATTCTTTCGCAGTTGTCATTCCTCATTTAGCAATGGAGTAACAACAAGTTTCATTTCATATGCACTTAAAACAAAGACTAAAGGTTCCTGATTGTGGTCTATAATCCACAAAACATTCGTTTGTTTATCTAAATCAAAAAAGAAATAAATACATCAAGTTAATTACTTTTTTTCATATTTTTGTGAATTTTTTTGTAGTCTAAAGGTTAATCAGTCGATAAGAAAAATATGTCTAATCGCAGCAGTTTTGAAATACCTTTTATGTTTGATTTAAGTTAAGTTTGATTTGCAACTACCACATTTTTTTCTGCCTTGAAAAGTCCTCCGGCCAACCCTTTGTAAACCTTTCCAAATTCTCCACTCCATAACAGCTTGATAAACATAAAGTCTTTGTGGGGAATCTCCACAGGTAGAAAACTAGGTATCTCAGCATAGTTCCCAGTTCGCTGGTCATCGGTTTCATCGACGGCTGCGTCAGTCTTCTTAGTTGAAATTGATGCTTCCTGATTTAGAGCATCGTCAGGCTCGGGAAGTATTGTAAGATGGCCAAGAGAAGGGTTTTCGTTGCTTTGTTGGCTATGAATGGAAACTGGATATATAGCTAATTCTTCTGGTTCAAGATAATTAGCGCTGATGCCCGTAGCTAAACGATTGAGCAAACACCCAAGGGAAGAACGTTGGTTTCAGTGTCTGCTATTTCAAGATACTCCACAGCACCAAGAGCGGCATTAGCAATATCTCTTGCAGAAAGTTGCTGAAAATAAAAAAGGAACTACTTGTCGCTAATATATAGTCAAATCTGACTTTAGGTCATATTCGCATGGATATAGAGGAGCAAGCTAAAGAGAACATGGGGGCGATGATCTGGTTCTAGTTAAGGAGTGTCGTTTTAAGTTTATTATTGTTTTCACTGTTGTATTTAGGTATCTTTTCTCTAATCTTCTTGTGAAAAAGGACAAAAAAAGCATGCGACATACATTTATTTCTTGCAGTAAAAGACGTGGTACTGATTTGGAAGGAATAAGTATCTCGATATATTTGAAATGAAGAAACTGCAAAGATAAAAATGTTGGTCCGAGCAATTAAAAGGGAAAGACTATTTCTTACAGCATGAAGTTTGTGTGTTTTTAGAAATATGTGAAAGTGTTATTCTTTGAACAAATTGACTATACAGTAGATCCTTTGACTTTAAGAGGTCTTCGAATTGGCTTTGTAACGTGCATTACAACAAATACTTTAATATGATTTACTTAATTTTATATTTTATAGCGCAGCAAATCATAAGTAGATGTTCTTTCGCGCTTTACAGAGTTCGTATAAATACAGAATAAAATTAGTATATTTGAAACAATTATTTAAAATACAAAGAATCCCTTAATATTAAAACAGATTAATTGGATTCAGATAGAAATTAGTTAATTAAATAATTTATAGTTTGAACGCTCTCTTAAAAAAGTTGCGGATCTAATTTCATTTGGAAGGTTGTTCCAGAGTGCGGCTGCAGCTGCAGTGAAACTGCGATTACCAAGTGTGCCTACTGTTTTTATCCTTAGTTGCTGCAGTAGAATCTCGCAATTTGATCTTAAGTTATAACTGCATTTGTTTTTGCGCGTTATAAGATCGATAAGATACTAAGTTGCAAGTCCATGAACTGCCTTAAAAGAGATGAGAAAAACTTTTTAATTCATGCGATATCTAACTGGGAGCCAGTGCAGTTTGTCTAAAGTTGGAGTAATTTGGTCAAATTTGTTGGTGTTGGAGATAAGTCTAGAAGCGGTGTTTTGTACTCTCTGGAGCTTTTACTGTTCACTATCAGGCAGTCCGAATAAAATACTATTACAATAGTCAAGTCGGCTTGTCACAAAAGCATTTACTAGAATTTGAACAGAATCAGAGCTGAGAAACTTTCTGATACTTATATTAGATTTGTATAGACATCACGGCTGCCAGCTACCAGTTCTAACGGTCTAGAGTATCTATTTCAGATTCACAATCATCTTGATTTGTCAAAAGGGTACCTGTGTTTGTGTTTGATTGTGCTCTTTAGGTAAATCCCGGATGCTACTATCCTCTTGAGTTTTTAATAGTTCTTTCTTGTGTCTTCTATAGCAGAACACAGCTGCTACAACAACTAAAAGACCGGCAAGCACCACAAACGACACTATCAGTATCAATATTGTGATGGCGATGGGGTTGTAAAGTCTGCAGAAAATAGATTGTCCTTATTACGTGAGGTTCTGATGACCATATAGGATATCTAACTTATCAACAACAAAAATGTTATATCATGTTTGATTCTCGATTTTCCTGTGTGATTGATTTCAGACTGGTGAGTTAATTCCTTAAGCAGACTTCTTTATTAGCTGTTGGACTATCCCCTGCAGCTCTTTTGTTAATGAATGATACAGTTGTACACGGCAGGCCTAGGTACAGTAGAAATGTTTTGCTTAGCAAAAGAGGCATGTACATCATTTGCTCGACAGGTCTTCCATTTAAGAAATTGTTTGTTTTATGTCTGGTTGTCGACATTCTTCTTTCAAAACACATTTGAAATGCTTTAATTTAGAAAAGAAAAAGCAGTTCATCTGTTGTGAAACAATAAATAAAAATACAAAATGACGTTGGCTAAGTAAAGTCTTTCCTTGTGATATGGGAAAATAAGCTGATAAACCTAGGTTAGATATATAGCCCGGTATTTCTTGAAAAAACTAAGAACTTTGATGATTTGAGCTCAAACTTTTCCTAGTCCTTCAAATTTTAGCCCAAAAGGAAGATCTACTTGCAATATACTTTTCATACTCAAGGGGCCTAAGAGGTTGCCTAATTTGGAACGGGTAAGGAATAAGTTGTCTCAACAAAGTCGCCGTTTAAGAAATAAGAACTAAATGCAATTAATTTGAGCGCCTGTAACTGTAAGATCTAACTGTGTTGCAATTTTGCGTCATGTAACTTGTGTGTATACGTATCATATCAACGTAACCAACCAATTCTTAAAACTAATCCACTATCATACAGGTGCAGTTCCACTGTCCTTCTGCTCTATAGAGCCCAGGGTCACAGACACAGTGTGTACTAGAAGCACTCGCATTGCTATGTTCAGGACATTTAATACAAGGCCGGTTTCCAGTTTTTCTTTTGAATGAACCAACAGGACAACCTTTTTAAATAATTCCAACACCAAATTAGTTTGAGCCAAGAAACTAAAATTAACTGTTTGCTAGTAACTGCTTGCTTAAATACTTTTTATTGGCTACTGCATATAGAAGGTAACCACTATGCTATCGAGGGTGAGTGAGCGAATGAGTGAAGAAGCCAATCGGTCTTGCTTACTATCGATGTTGCCATCAACCAATGACAAAACAGTTTAGATACCTGTTTAAACGTGCGAACGCAAACCCATTGTTAAGCGACCATTTTTCGGTTCTCTCTACAAAGTACAATGGTTGAATTTGTGTCGAATACAACTTCAAAACTACGAGGCGCCGGAGGACTTGGAGCTTAAATGTTCTTTCCTTTTGCATCGTTCTTTGAGAAATAGATAAGCGATAACATTTTATCTGATTATTTTACAATTTTTTGTAGTAGTTATCAGGCATGGATTCAAATAATGTGTCGATTGCCAATCTTTTCAACAGTTTGCAGGCTTTTTGTTTGTAGCAGTTATCAGACATGGCGTTCAAACAATGTGCCGACCGAATTCTTGTCAACAATTTTGCAGGTCAGTTTCCTAGTTGAAGTTCCGACTCAAACCATGTATTGATGTCCTAACATTTAACTCTGCCATCGTGCGGAGTAAAAATGATATCTTACCATTCTAATTGTTTAATAAAACACATTTCTCTACGCATTCAGTGATTTACGGAGATTGTTTTATAAAAACTTTTTCATTCCGTCAGTTGTAGCATCAAATGATTTTGTATAAGCGCTTGCGCTTTTGACATTTCAGTTGTTGTTCGTTTAAATAAATACTCGTGTTTTTAGTAGAACTTCTCGAGCTCTTACAATTTCATTTCTTCATTTCCTCTATAAATACAAAGAAGCAAATCAGTATGGGATTTGCACCAACTTGTGTTTAGCAACGCGGTTGTTTCACGGAGCTCAGAATAGCTGTTTATAATTAGAAATTTTTTATATTTGCATTCAAGTTTTGACACGATTTCGGCGATGACAAATTCTACTTTTGTAGGCTCCATAAGGCCTTTCGTCAGAAAAATGGAATGGCTTCTCGCACTGATTTTTTTCTATAACTATATGCCCGAATAAATGTATTTATTTTAAATTACATGGTTTCTAGTCGTATGATTGAAAATATTATTCACTATGGAGTGCGATAACACCGACAGTACGGCACAACGCGAGACCAGCCTAGTCCCTAGAATAACTATACCGGTAAAACGAGAAAGTGAAAATCCTATGACCGGTTAATAAAGAAACAGCACAGATATTAGGCTATTCCCTGGTCAAACAAGGCTATTGCAGTCGAAACGCCGATAATCTTCGGGACAATGGTGAGACATATGTAAAGATAGGTCACAAAGTGTAATAGCTTACCAATACATTGGTTAAGTCCAATGTTTGGCTGGTAACCTGCGTTGCAAACACAGCTGATGTTGGAGTCGACAATCCAGTCTCCACTGCTGTTACACACACCTTTTGGTGTCGATATGTTTTCATTGGGCATAGAGTTTTTAACAGAAGTACCATTGCGGGCAATACTAACCTCTCCTCTGGCTTGTAAAGGTGTGTTTTCAAACAACAATAGTTTTGCTTCATATCTCGAGCAAATTCTATACGAGACTTCAAATGAAAATAAAGCCTGACAAACGCTTCTGTCAAATAAAGCAAAATATAACCAATTATTATTCACATTGACTTTTATAACATCTTTACTTCTTGTGGTTGCTAGCACAGGGTTACTGTTAGTCAGCTCCCCTGGTCCAGCTCTGAAAGTTTTTATCCTTTCTTGAAACAATTCATCTATCCGTTGTTGTTTTAGAGGTCCATTTACTTCATACTTGTATAAATCAAACGTTTCAGCACACGGACTTGCACTCGGAAAAGTAGAACAGTTTTGTATTGCAAACTCGATGGACACCTCAACAGTTCTGACCAATGGTGGAAGCTCTATGTACGTAGTCCCTATATAAAACAAGGTAGGATTGCCAACTGTGCAATTCCGGTATACAGGTGGTGAGTCTCCTACTGACCACTATAAGAAAAAATAACACATTTTGGAAGTTATTCTAAGACAATTACAACGCAGTATTTGCGTTCATTTTAGTTTCTTTGGAAGAAATTTCTGCTTTCTAAATTATGTGAATATGATTAATTGAGCTTTTCTGTCATGTTACATTATGAAAGATTTGGAAAGAAAAAGGTCGTTTTACAGCACGAAACCTTTTTGTAAAAGATCAACGATTTTGGTTTAGCGTTTCAAAAGGTTCCTCCTCCCTCCCCGGCTCCCTTCAACTGCTTTAACCTGTAAGGGCAAGGGAAGCCGACTCTATTTAAACAACCTATCAACATTTGAGAAAGGTTTTGTGGTCATATTTGTAAAAGGGTTTTCTATGATACTTTACTGGAGTATCAGACTGCCATAACCATCGTCCTCCTGTTGGCTCCTTCAGTATTATTTCTGTTTAAAATGAACCAGAATCTAGATCAAAGCTCATCTGTAATCCATCCGATTAGTACTCACAAACATCAGAATTGTTTTCATAAACCAAATTGTTTCGCTTGCTCTGCTGTAAATACTTCAAAAATAGAGATTTGGAATTACGGATGTTGAAGCTGCTGTCACAAATGAACCATTCTCTCTCAAACATTTATACTCCTTAACCTAAAAACTTCCTAGTATTAGGAAAACTGAAACTAAAAAGATTATCTATCGAGGAGTTCTAACACAGTTTCTTAACATCCCTTTTGTCTTCTAGCATTTGTAGTTTTAAGCTAACTAACTTGAAATCCACTGTTTAAGCATCTATAAGCAAAAAGGAAATTTCGTTGAAAAGGTTTGGAAACAATATACGTGGACCGCATTAAAAGAAAATGTGATAAATGTTACTAGTCTTTGGATGTAGTTGAAATTGTACCACTTTATACTGTATCGTTAAGATTACACAGCATCAATCCAAATATTTCAACAGTTAACTAAAACTGATCCTCAGTTCGACCCAGTTGTTGTCAACGATAAGCAACTTGAGGTCGTACAACACGTAAAGCTGCTGGGCCTGAACCTGTCGAGGGACCTCAAGTGGAACCATCACATATCGGAAATTACTACAAAGACAGCTCCTCGACTGTACTTCCTGAGGCAGCTGAAAAGGGCTATTATCCCAGAAAAGGACCTGCTGAATTTTTACACCACTTGTATCCGCCCAATATTGGAATATGCTTGTCAAGTCTATCACAATTCCTTACCAGAGTACCTGTCAGAAGACATTGAAAAACTTCAAAAGTAGGGCTCTTAAAATAGTCTTCCCATGGAGGTCGTACAAAGATGCGCTAATAGAAAGTGGTCTGTCCCGCCTCTCTGAGCGCAGGCAGCATCTATCAACAAAGTTATTCTCCGAAATCGCACTCGATCCGACGCACAGACTGAGATCCCTGCTGCCGCCCAAGAACAATTATCAGTACCAACTCAGAAGAAAAGGAACCTTCAACGTACCAAGAGCCAAAACTGACCGCAACAAAAACTATTTTATTAATAGTAACTCCAAATATTTCAAAAGTTAACTTTAGTATTTTATCATCTCAAATATTGTAACAATTAATAAACTTAAATATTTTAAGAAAAACGACTGACAAGGACAAGAACTTCCTTTATTGATAGAATCTTAAATTTTTAATTAATAATTTAATTAAATTTAGTTAATAATAACTTTTAATTCGTTTTTATAAAAGTTTTTCCTTTGTATATATCACCTTACGCATTGTAAAGTTTTAACCTAATTCAGCCGTATATATATTATAGCTGTAAAGATTTTAAAACTGAATAAAGCATCTATCAATCTATCTATCTATCTGTTGTTCTCACACTGCGAAATAGTGTGTGAATACGAATGATAAAGTGACTTTAGGTCTCAGTTTTATGACTGATCAGTAAACTTTTGTCTAAGAGAAAAAAAGGAAACAAAACCACATAGAATTATTTTTATTGTGTGAAGCTGCATGAGATGGTTGAGTGCGAAAGAAAGTGGTTATCAACATACTCTGGACTATTTGGTAAATTGATCCAAGTCTTGATATAACAAATTAAGAATTAGGCAGAAAGCGATAATTCGCCGCAAAAGCAAAAGTTAAGAAAGATTTGATTTAAAACGTGACTTTGTTTCATTTAAAACCCGAGAGAATCATTATGACAACAGAGTTTGAAATTTGAACTGATCTGAACATTCGAACTTATTATTATCATTGTTGTTTATAATTGATTATCTTTTCTTGTATTGTTGATTCATGTGAGTATTCCTTTATATGATTATGAAGTGATTCTAGAAGACCTTCACTGGTGTAGATGCTTTGTAGAGAAACTGAACTTAATGATATCACAGGTTTGCTGACATTCAATATTCATTACTTACCTTTGTCAGAATCTGTGAAATCAATGTACACCATATGAAAACAGAGAAGAACAAAAAGTCCTCTCCGTATCGTTCCGTCCATTCTTCTGGTCATTTATCAGATCAAAATCAACAGCCGAGAAAAGGTGATGAACTTCAAAAACTTTCCTGTTCGGGTGGCAAGCTACTTCCTTTCCTTTGTTTATTCCTAATGCGGAGGTGGTTTCTAATTAATTAGTTTCTAGATTAACAATAAGTTTCTGAAAAACAAATGGTTAGCCTGAATAATTGTTTCTACTTTAATTTAAGATACTCGTGCATACATTTCAAAATATTTTTAAAAGTTGAAAGTACATACAGGATCATACAAGACCCAATTTGATAGCAGCTTGTTTTACCTGAAACGTTAATCTTATTGAAATATGTTATAGTAATAACAATAATAATAACAATAATAATAATAATTATTATTAATATTATTATTACAATAATTATTTATATCATTTTCATCATCATACCAAAAATATAAATGCGTGCGTTACCGAAAAAAATCTTCCTTGCATTTGCGAAGCTGTAAACAAGAAGTATTTTACGTGCTCAGCCTGAGGTACAGGATTTTGTTCGCTGTTGAAGATTGGTTCTTTTCCGTCGACGCATACAAAATGACAAGGTAAACAGCAGGCTTAATATTATTGTTAAACAAAAACATTTTTCTAAGGATTTCATGTAAGTTTTGACGATCATGATCAGTAGCGTACAGTAGCTTCAACCGAAAATTTGAACTTCGCAATCTTATAGGAACTTCCAAATAAAGCGAAGGGTTTAACTTGCGGGAATTGCAGGACTACAAAACCGGAAGAATCGAAAAAACTGAGAGGAGGGAGTGCCATTTGGCGGGACATTTTGGTAATTAATTAATTTTTTTTGTACTATGTGCATCCGATTGACCTTCGATCCGTCCTGGAGTTTTAAGCACTATAGCAGAATGTTTGCTGGATTGTTCGTGTTCGTCGGTATCGAGTGGAACTATTCTAGAGTATCTAATACTCTGTTGCTGCTACCTGCTTTTTTTTAGGTCAAGCAAACAACGCCTTCAGACTTCAGTGGTTATCGTGTCTTTTGTCACGATCACATAATAGATGTTCGTGAATGGTTATGGTCGGATGAGCACACAATTAAAACATATCGAAATGTCTCTTCCGGCTTGTCCTCTATGTATCCATCCTGCCCTTCACAGTAATCTAAATTGTTTGTACAAACGTTCGTTATTTTGCTCAGCAGTGTTTTGTTTCCATTCCAGTGCATACCGGAATCATGTTATCTCGTGCAGACAAATAAAAGTTTTGTTCGCCGGTTGGACAAATGTTTAATGTACCTTGGCGTGTTGCGTGATGCCTCATTGTTCATTGACTGTAAAGCGTCGTTGTTTTGTATATTATAAAAAAACTGGCTTTCTAGTACTCAAATTATCTTTGGTTCTAATATAGCAAGACATTGCCATTGTTTCTATACGAAATTATTCATTGTGGTCTATGAAATAGGCATCAAGAGAGCAACACTAAAAGGACAGGCGTTATTAATATTCTCTTCAGTCTAAAGAAAGTTTAATCTTATTCTTCTCGCTTTAAAGATAGGCAAATATTTCTGACAACTAAACTATTAAATTAAAGGAGTAAGGAGCCGCATAGGTGAAACTGGATGACATAGCTCATAGAGCCCTTTTTTGCGCGGCCAAAAGAGAAAATCTCGCCAAATCTCGACGGAAACGCTTGCTGCATAGGCTAAGACACAGAAAGACAAGAGGATCACCCGATGAGCACTGACCTAGGCAGACATCATACGGCATATCTTGCATGAGGCTTGACAGAAGAAGCTTTAAGGAGAAATGTAGAAGAACAAATCCGAAGAACAGACCGCAATAAAAAAGCTGTTTCTCTAACAAAATCATTCTGTGAAGTAAGAAATAACACCTTGCTTCTGAGAATTGAAATATTGTCATTGATTCTAAGAAATTACAGCTTGATTCTGAGAAATTAGTAGAACTTAAGAGGCTGACCGCCTAAAAACCGACCAACGCGTTTTCGCGTCAAAAATAGATTTCCGTGATTTTTTACAAGTAAGTTAGCAATTCATTGTAAAAAACTAAAACTGACTTCTTTTGTTTCAAAACTCCTTATTACGAAAAATTTAAACAACTAACTGGCTTGAGGTGAACGGACTTTACATCGCCATGGCGGCCGTGTTTACAACTCGAATTTCAGGTGATTTCATAACAACACGAAAAACATTATGCGGCCAAACCTAACGGTAATTTTTGAGAAACAGGTAAAATAAACCTTCATCTTTTGTTTTCCACCGATATTGGAAGTACTAACTTTCCAATGCACGATCGAAATACCAAAATGTGCTTGACTAAATTTTATTTTTTTCTCAAAAGTGGATAGGATTCATAAACGCTAATAACTATAACTAAACAGATGAAATATAGGACTGTAAAACGTTAAACTGTGGAAGAAAATAAATCGGCTCGCAAAATGGGAAAGTGAAAATAATGGCTCAGCTTACATCTTTCGAAGCGTTCGATTGGCACATACTAAATATAAAACAGTAAGAACAGTGAAACAAGTTTTGCGGAGCTCCCGACCTTCCATGATTGGCCCTGCTTAATTGGCTTCACTTAACATTTCGAGGAGGTGTAAAAGTGTCAGCAATAGACCACAATTCCGGCGAAATCTTAGTTCGTGTTTTTCTCGAAATGGGGTATTTTGACGACTTTAAAAGGTTATAACTTCATCTGGTTTCACTCAAACTTGCCCAAATTTTCACAGCACATTGACAATGTTCAAAGGGGTGTCGGGAATTTTTTCTGAAATTGTTTAATGATAGAGATATCCTCGAATCAGCAAGTGATTAACTGATTTTCTAAGACTTTTAAAAAAAGAGCTGTCAAATTTAAACCACTGAAAAGCTTGAAATTACCCGACACCCTTTCTAATTATGACTATTTAACATTACGAAAATCACATTCTGACAGCTATTCGTCAAAACAGGCGCGAGAGTTAACAGTTTGCAGACAAGAGGTACTTGCAGATTTGACTGTGAAATAGGAAAAAGAGTAAATTTTTCTGGATTCTGCAAACAAAGCAATAATCTACATCTATTTGGCTCTTGAAAGGGCTGCACTTTCAAGAGAAACCATTTAAACGAGACGCGAAAATGCAAATTTTGCCAAACACATCTCTAAGGCTCTATCCTATCCTTAACTTAAATTCTTAGTTCTTAATTAAATTCTTAGTTCTGAAGTTAACCGAACAGGATTAGAGATAGGAATCAGAGAATCGGGAATCGTGTAAAAAACAATCATCCTAAGTCTTAAGAGTTCAGTCCATATTAGAGACTGCCTATCAACCGTGAATGGTCAAATATCAACCAAAAGGGTCGTTTGAGTTGAGTGGAGCTTGCATTTGATTCTGTATTTCTACAACCAAAGTCATTACTGCGAAATTGACTTAACGTTTTAAAATGTCGATTCATGAAAAATATTCTCTCTCCTACCTTAAGAAAGAGAAATTTTCATGTTATAACGGGTCGACTCTGAAGCAGACAAATCGCGTCGATTCGTGAAAAATATTATACCCCCTGCTTTAAGAAGGAGGAATTTTCTTGTTATGTTTTGTTTACTTCACACGTCGACTCCGCGCGTCGATTCGTAAAAATAATTATACCTCCAGCTTTAAGAACGAGGAATATTCATGTTATGTTTTGTTTGCTTCACAGGCAGACAGATCACGTCGGTTCGTCAAAAATATTATACCTCCAGCTTTAAGAACGAGGAATTTTCATATTATATTTTTATTGCTTCACGGGTCGCTTGACGATGTCCACTGTTTTGTTAGCTTCGTATAAGTACCTCACGGATCGACTAGAGCAGTAGACGATTCGACTAACGGGCTGTCGATCCGTGACGATTCGAGTCGAATCGAGTCGATTCGTCAACATTTCTATACCCCTACTGTTTGCTAATTTATGCACGTCTTCTAAGTGTCTCACCAATCGACTCTTAGCTTAGACGGATCGACTCAAAGGCAGACGGATAGTGTCGATTTGTCAACCGTGCTTAGTTCCGGTAAATACATAATCTTGTACTTCACGAGCTGACTTTTTGGTGAGACGGATCGTCAAGTGGGTTAGTCGAATCGACTCAGTTTGGGTGTATTGGACATGTATGACAATATTCCGGTACAAAAAGAAAATTGTTTCTCCTTAACCTATGCGGTGAAACTTGGTGGCTCTTCGACCAATCTCGCAGTTTCTTATAATCTGCAAAGCAGGCGTTTGTTTTGTTTTTCGTCTGATCTAGAGCCCATGCAGTTTACGCGCTGCAAATGGTAGCGGCCTTGGTCAAGTAGACAAGAAGCTATCCCTCGATCACATTTTTGTTTTAACGTTTGAACAGTTTGGACCTGGGGATTAAAATTTTTTAAGATTAAAAGTATCTTTTCAAAACTAACAATGCCTCGGCTCGGATTAATTTGTTTGCATCCCCAATTCATCAATAACACATGCCCTTGTTAACATGGCACACGATTGGGCTCGTGGGACAGACGGTAAAAGAGAACTGTATGCACGTGCGTTTAAGCTTGATTTTAGAAAGGCCTTCGATCTCATTAATCATACTCTGTCCAAGGCTAAGCATGTACCTACGGAATCAACTCTTTTATTACTAACTGGGCAGGTGACTTTTAAAGAACAGGTTTCAATGAGTAAAACTAGCTATGATTTTCAATAAGAGTAGAAATCAATTCCAGCCGGTGTCCCCCAAGGTACCAAACTTGGGCTTTGGCTTTTCATAATGATGATCGACGATCAACAAGCTTAATAGTCTGATTTTGTTTTATTTAAGAAAACGTATTTGCTGTCACGCTGTTGGTCAAAAAATATTACAGCAAAATTGTTGCCTTCATGCAAGTTAATACAAAGGACGTTTCATTAGCGTGCAGGAAAAATGCTTTTCATAAGAAAAAACACGGATGAAAATGATTCACAAAACGTTACTGAAACGTATGTTTCCGCAACTGGCTGTGCCGGAAAAAGCTCTCAAACTCATGTACGGACACGTGAGGGATTCACATGGATAAGTTGTCCGGTCCCGACGGCGCAAGTGCAACGGAAGCACGAAGAACCGTAACGATTCCGTTGACGGAAGCATACGGAAACGCAATGATTCCGCGTGCGGAAACACGTGATTTCGTGCAGTGTGGGTAGTGAAGTACGTACATGACACAACCATATATGAGATTGTCAATAAAAACATCCCAAGCAATGCCAAGATCTCTGTAAATGAGATCTCAACATTGTTTGCTGATAATACATTTCAGATACACCCATGTATGGAACGAAATGAGGATTTTACCTTCCAATGCACCAACTGGAACAGAAAGAGTGAATGTTAATGGTCAAAATAGATTCTGTCAAAATCTTTAGCGTTATTTTACATAGTGACTTGTAGTGGAACAGTTTCATGTGTTGAGGTCATAAACAAAGCAGCAAAAAGGCTCTACTTTCTTTCTCGATTAAAAAAGGCAAACGTTGGTCCAACCGGGTTAGTTCAGTTCTACAGAGCAAAAAAACGAAGTAATTCCATGAAAAGGATACAGAAAAGACGCTAAGGATGATTTATGGTTATGAGTTATCCTATGAGACGCCTTAAGAGTAGATGACACTATTTACCAGACATTAACAAAAAAAGTGGCAGCAGTCGAAAAAATAAATTCGGCTCGTATTCTCATGGTAGGTGTATATTGAAGAAATCGATAATAACAGAATTTCGTCAAATGACGCATATGGACCTCAAAATCCCCTCAAAATTTTATGACAAACTTTGAAGCTTCGCGTAACGAATAAAAACATTTTAAGACAATAGAAACTACAAAATAATGAAGAACAACACTTTAATAAATTGTAGCAGCAATTTTTTTATTAACGCCATTTCGGCTATGCCGAACAACCCTCTTAATTAATTCGGCATGTACTCAAACAAGCACAACTTGAGGTGTTTCTTGCTGTACACTCAAGACAAGACAAAATTAGGATGAAATGATCTTCTCTTTATGTTACAGGATTAAAATTAAAAGTTTTCGATCCTGCTTGAAGCACTGTTCGCCAATAATGTTTTTCGTCTTGCAAATTTATGCAACACGCATTCAACTAAAACCCACAACTCGGTCTCTGCTAACAACTCAATATTTGAAAATTATGTCATTCAAAACACTGGCAAGTGCGTTGCGATTATGGATTTCAACGATAAAGTTGGACAGAATTGCGACTTCGATAGACGTATAGAAAGCAAGACACGCACTCAGAAAATACTTCATGGCTCCTTGAAATAAATCCCCATATAAATCTGAAAATCATTCAATAAGATGTTATTTTTTAAAATTTCTTGGTTTTCCAGAAAACTATGACATATATACAGCTTTTTACAGCACTGAATCGTTTCCCCCAAGTATTTGTGCAACATGCTGATTATAATTAAAGAACTATAGCAGCAAAGAGGATTAAGAGAAAAAAACGGCAAACTGACGATGTCGAAGAAACAGTAATTAGCTATGGAAGTAAAAAATTCTACTCTGGCAACCATATACCACTTTCCCGGCTTTAGCGCTTACATTCAGCAGGAATAAAAATGGGAAAATAGGGAGCATGATGTTACTAACATGATGTGTTTAGTGTAACTGCAAAAACAAAAAACAGTTCACGATTCAGTTATCACTATGGTACTGTACATAAAAAGATACCAAATGACTGACTGACTGAATAAATGAATTTTTTATTTCAAATTGTTAGGCTATGTTAAGAAATTTACCCCACTATAAGAAATTTAAAACAAAGCATCTTAAACAATAATGCGATCAATATTTACGCGTTATATATTAAGTTTTAGAAAAGTTATGTAATAAGTTAATATATGAAGACAAATAACAGGAAAAGGGTCACGTGGAACTAACAGGAATCGAATAATTCAAACAGCGAATCCAACTACTTGGAGCTTGGCTTTGTCAACAAATTAGAACGATTAAAGGGTGAATTAGGAATTAAGTAAAACTTTTGGAAGAAACTAGCTTTAAAAAGTAAGCAAAAAAATAATAAACCCAAAAAAGCACTAACAATACGGGCCTGCGCAAAAGCCAAAAATGTTTTTTTCTGTGACAAAAACTCGCCTGACGGCGTTTCCTGTGAGCACTTTGTTTTTGCTCGATTCAACCTCTCTAGTCTATATCATTTGAACTTAGTTTGAAACTTGTGCTATCCTACAATGTGTCTGGTCAGTGTAACAAAAAAAAAATCAAACCGGCATAGAAGTGTAGCGTAAAATTAGAGCGAAACTAAAGCCAATTCAGCTTTTTGATTAAGTTCCAGTCAAGTCTTGAAAGTCTTAACAACTCTAATTAAAGAGCAAATGTGAGTTGCCAAGCATTTTGCAGGCTTGTTATAGTCATAGTCTATGTAATGGCATTTCGGAATTGCCAGCGTTGAGTCTTATGGGGATTTTATATTAAAAGTTGCACGCGCAAAGCTCTCAATCGGCTAGATTTTGCCAAACGATTGAAAGAGCCCTTTTCCTGTTAACGCCCTAGATATATTTATGTTTCTTTGCACAAAATTTTATTTGCAAATTTTGAAAATTAGCGTCCGGCGGTTGGTGGTGGACTATACGTGGGGCTGTTTACGCCCGAAAGGGTGCCTTTTTTCAGCTGTAAGTATGTATAAAAGGGTAACAATTACACGATTTTGAGTATAAAACACAGAAAAGAGGGGTTGTTAAAATAAATTCCGGGGAGGGTACTCCCTATAGTGGGGGTAGGTCTAACCATCAAGTTTTTGGGGGGGTTAAAATTGTCAGTCCAGTGGGACATATAGGAAAGCTTCACGCACGTAAACTAGAGAGAAACATTTCACATTACAAATCTTGCGTAACTGTTCATTTAAGGTTGGCATTTGAAAAACTGGTCGATGGATGGCTTTGTTGACGATCTAACTCGGATCTATGCATACCTGGATTTTTTGGGGGTCTCTCTTATAGGTTCTTTGAACACCAGGGGGTGGGTTCTTCCACTTTTTTCATGACTCCTGCTTTTTCGTTTTCTTTTTTTGTTACAGAAATGCGATGGACTTGCATTTGTATTGGTGGTAACGTTGGGTTTAATTTCAAAGTTCGCGGGAGGATCGACCAAGAGAAAAGAGAACCGAGGCCAGTAAAACTGTTGACATATTCAGTGAGCACATCTTGTTTTTTTTAGTAGTATTTTCGTAGTATTTTATCGAACACTATTAGTTAAATGCCCATGTTTGTGGCCTAAATCGTCGTGGACCATTTTCAGTACCTTAACGTGTTTTGGTTTCAGAGTTTTGTTTCAGTGTTTTGTGAATCAGTTATTGGAGTGAATCTCAATATAACGTTTACAGTTAACTAACTCATTCTTCAGGGACACAGCTGCTTTTCCCTGCACTTCGGCAGAGTTATATAGAAAAAGATGATTAATGTCTTCTATAGAAACTTTTGTTATCTATAGTTTGTGCCAGTACTGAATGGAATTATACGATTCACGCTTTGATTTGGCGAAGATTTGCAATCAGTTCTGATAGTTATGTGCATTGTAGTTCTCCAATACTTCTATTCTATTTGGGGAACTGTAAACACAAGGCACGGAACATGAAAAATGCAAAGATAACTAAGATAAAACGTTATACTTGATTTACTGAATCAAAAATCACACTTAACACGACAGAAATGGAATATCAATAAAATGGAAATTCATTCTTGAGGATCCATAAGAAAATTGTCCCGTTGCTAGTTTCTTGTATCGGTTTCGTAGAGTTCAATCAAGCTCTCTGCTATCATTACGCATACTAAATTTAAGGATTAACACAAACTTCAAGTTTTCTTCATATTAGTCTAATTGTTGATCTCTTCTCGCGGCCCTCCCACGAACAACAATCCTAGGACCCAATAACGTACCAGGTGGAATGGCTGTGATCAAGATCATGCAAGTGTAGTTTAAATAGGAAATTGAAGCTCTTAATGTCAATTAGACTAAATTGGCTGTGAGTGCCAAAACTCACACCCAAATTCTATCTAATTGCTCACCTGTTATACTTTTTTTCTAAAAAGTCCCTTTCAGTTTTTTTTTTTAACGAAATAGGCCCATGGTGACTTTTGTCAAAAATCATTTTTTGATAAAGTATATAGATTTTGAAAAAAAAAGAATTTCTGTTATGATAATATGGACTGTTATATATTTCATGATTTCCTAATTGCAGATGGAATTGTTGATTGTCCTTTTTGTTCTGAAGAATTGATTGTTGTTGAAACAAAGAAGATTCAATGTTGTATTAAACAAGATGTAAAAGAAGTAGAAGATTCATTCATTTGTATTAATTGTTCTAAACATCATGGATTTAAAGTTTATAAACCAGATGTAGATGACGATAATTATAGATTGAAAAGAAAAGCACTTTATAATAGAAAATATTATGTCTTATGTAAAATTAAAGAATTAGAATGTAAATGTGATTTTCGATTACGATCTGAAACGTTAAAGAAAGTAGTTAAGATTTTTTACCACATAAATATTGTATGGCATGAAATCCGTAAAGAACGAAAGAGAATGATTTCAATAATTTTCGTATTGAGAAAATTATTTGAGAAAATGGATTTGCCTTATCAAAAGATACGGTTAACAATGAGAAAATGTACGTTTGTGAATTGTGAAAGATATTGGAATGAAATAATGAATTTGAAAGGTGAAAAGATAAATTTCATAATAAATGATGAATTTAACGAAACGAATGATAATTAAGGTTCGTACTTTTCGTCGTACATTTTGTAAAATTTATCAATTATAGGGCATAGATCAGCAATTGTGTCATCTAGATTTTTCATTCTTCTTAATAATTCGTCATGATTCGAAGTTCCAGACCTTAAGTCATCTTTTATTTGATTTAATAAGTGTTGATATGATCTGAAAGCATATTGGCATAGTTCTATTTTGCTATCTAAACGACAATGTTTCATATATGACTGGATTAGAAGACTTGTAGTGCTTACAGCAATTAAAGCAACACCTCCTGTAACAATCGAAGAAACTATACCTCCAGTTGCAAAAATTAAGGAAAAGCTATCACCGGCAAATTTTAATCGTCTAAATCGTTTTACAGCCTTTTTAAAAGCCCAAACTTTGCGATAATATGCCTTATAGTATGTTTTTAGTTGTTCTATTTCATTTATATTCATCTTTCTACTAATGTGATTCCAATTGAAAATCGTATGATCAGAAGATTTCTTTCGTACAGACATATCTGTGTCGTCAAAGGTCAATCTGCGTACCGAGTTTAA
>JAOBAT010082541.1:0-19129 GCA_026413305.1 Hydrozoanthus tunicans
CTCCTCAGTTATTTTAAGACCCTGAGTGAAGGTCCGGCACCGGGAATCGAACCCGGGCCTCCCACACGAAAGACTGGTGCCTTACCAATTAGGCTAACCAGGCGGCAGTAATACTGTGTGAAAGATTTGGAATTCGTAAGTGCATTAACGATACCCATACACTGTAGTGTACAATCTTTTTATAGCTCTCGTCCAGAAAAAATATTTGCATGTTTGCATTTATTATATAAACTGCAGTGGGATAATGAGTGACATCAAAATAATAATAGTGGTATCCCCACTCCCTTCGCTGGGGGTGCGACTCTTATCACCACGTGTAATAATAATACACCACGTGTGGTGATAACCAATTTTAAACCAATGATCTTTGAGTTTTCGTGCGCTCATAAAATACGCAAACGAGGTTACACTGCAGTTTATATAATAAATAGAAAGTAACCCGGTCGCTAGGAAATAGTAATTTTATCTTCTCGTGTTGAAATAATAGGAGTTTTATCTTCTCGTGTTGAAATAATATCGCACTCGTTCGTGTTAGCATGTAACATCCTCTATTTAAATATATTAAAATTGTCAAAATAATTATTAACATAGATGTTCAATTTACAACAGTGTTTTGAAGGGCTTCTTTTCTATCCGTATCAATTTCAAGTCGTTTGCGCTCGTCACGAAAACAGAAAACAAGTGGAACACAACTGGCGAAGGCGCCGACCATTACCCAATTCATCCACACGGGTTTTACGTTTAGAAAACTGAAGATTAGAAAGAAAGAGAAGTTGACGACTGTGGCCGCGAGGTTTATGGCGGCACAAACGGTTCCCTCATCCACGGGATACGCACTCTCCGCCGCTAATTCTACGGAGAGCGGAACTGTTCCGCTAAAGAAAGTATATTCCAACAGGGCCATAGCGAAGAGAATTGGTTTTGTCAGCGGAATGACTTGGTCGCACGCCAGACTGTAGACCGCTGTGCAAATCGCTGACAGAAAAAACAGCAGCATCATCACTGTCTTGGTGTGTCGCTTGAAGCGGTCTGCGTACCTACCAAAGAGACATGCGCGGTGTTAGAAAAATGAAGGTCAATTAGTTTTCGTTATGAACACTTTGTTACTCGACAATAAGATACAATAATTTTTGATTGTGATGGATACGAATGTAGTTATTTCTCAACAACTGCGTATTGGTCGCAGATTCAAGACGCAGTCGTTCACACTACACAACCCTATCCGAGGACGCCAAAACGTCAATTGAAGAGCGTTAGTACACACACAGGGGGTGGGGGTTCCCAAGCCCCCCCCCACTAACTCTGTCGTTCCTGCTATCGCTTTACCTTAGCTTAGTTTAATTTGTTTCAACTCCCTTACTAGTTCATTGATGACTCTGTCTACAGTTTACTTAAGAGATATGAGCAATTCTATTTTATTTGTAAATCATCAATTCCAAATGGTCTGTATAGCAAAAACTCTGTGATGAACTTGATGAAAATGACATTCTTTATTACCAACATGTTTCGGCAGTGCTTACTGCCATCGTCAGTGCAACTAATTTACAAATTCGTAAGTGAGTAGATATATGGGTTCCAATTAACACAGAGAACAAAAGTTAACTTACAAGATCGGTTTAATTCAAACATTAGTATACCGCGGTGTTTACAAAATTAACAACATATGGGCAGGTTTCCTTAGAGATATTTAAAATCTTATTGATATCCTTAAGAAGAATATGTATCCTACATGTCGGAGAAATGGTCCGACACCTAGCAACACGCGTTAATGAACATCTAGTTACGGATAGAGCCTCAAGTATTCATAAACATCAGTCTATAGCGCAACGAATCAAGCTCGCAACTTTGCTCAAAGCATTGTTTTGAGGTTTTGGATTCCGCCGCAACGGAATTTGCGCTAAGAATTAAAGAGGCTATCCGTATCACTGAAGCGTGTAAATCCTAGTCTAAATAGCCAAGTCAAGCATGAAAACCAGAAGCTCTCTTTATAACAGTATTGTTAACTTTTTTCTCCATGTTAATTAGAACCCAGTAGATCATTAATCATTTTAATTCTTTATAACTGAATTGATTAATAAATTAATGAACTAATCATTTGTGCTTATCAAAATAAAGGTACCCAAAAATATAAGCTCGTTGCTTCTTGTGGATTTTCTCCTCAGATGAATTAGATTAAAAGACATTTATATAATTACTGAAGTTAATGTTCTTGTAATAAGTAATTGATTATTATGTAAACAAATAAAGATTCTACGAAAGTCTAAAGCGAGACCAACACGCTCATCTATTTCACGTTAAATAAAGTATTATATTAGAGAAATGTTATAATGGTTTTCGTGTTTGCATAGCCTGCCGGTGAGTTTGGGCGAAGTTTACATCAGGTATGTAAACACGAAAACCATTTTACATTTATCTTATAAAACAACAAGTGAAAGAAGAAAAAATCATTCTTGCTGAGATGCTCTTGTGGTTGCTATTGGTTTGGCTTTTCGGCCGTTTCTGAAGGACTAGGAAAGTCAAATTTCAAAGAAAACTTAGGTGTATCTTCTTCTTCCATTACTGGACTCAAAACGAACTTTTTTTGCGTGTTTGCTAAATTAGGTTACTAAAATAAATTGAGCTAAACAAAACGACGGGAGATATCTGCGAGAAGATTGCGCGCCAAAACGGCGATTACGTAGTCTCAGTAAAACAGTTTTTTGGCCAATCAGTTTGAACTGTTTTATAATGTTCCCAAAAGATTCTTACCATGAGAAGAAAATTCCAGGGAAGACAAAAATGCGGCCTGCAAACCCGATCCACCCTGCGGTTTTCTGGTCAACCCCAACTGCTGACAGAATCACATCCATGACAAATGTCCATCCCCACTGCACACCGTTGCTGATACTGAAGAACAGTACAAGGAAACACAAGCTTTTATTGCTCATGAGGCTCTTTAAGCCCGTCTTGAAACTGAGTCTTTTAGTCATAGCTGTCACACTGGGTGGCCGCGGGGGTTTATCTGGGAAATACACCGCGACACAAAGAAATAAAAACGCCGTAATACCAGCTTGTATGTATAAAAACTCTTCAACTTTCCATCTGAGATACGCCATTTGCTTTGGCAACGTTTCGTTCCTCAGTTTGTCTATGTCGACTTTGTGTCCGTGTTTGTAGGTGCCAACATCCGGGACTATGTAAGGTCCAAATACATAAGACAGCGAGGTACCAACTACCCCAACAAGATACATGATTGACGTTGCCATGGTGCGCTCGTGTGGCGGGAACCATGTGACTGACACCACCACAACGCCCACAGTTTGGACTATTGCGGCAACAAACGAAAGTGCGAAGGCCGAGACGTAGACCAGGTATGTCCTCACCTGTCAATCAAATACGCAAACAACCAGCTGTCAATAAATCACAACCACTGAACCTAACAACTTATCTGTCTGTCTGTCTGTCTATCAAATCAGGGTTCAAAATAACGTTCAGAAAATATGCCTTGTATTGTAGACTGTTCAAGGTAGATTAAATTTTGGCTGGCTGTTTTTGGAATGAACAAATTGTGCATATAACAGTGCAGCGAGAAAATAGAAAACAGTGCAATCTCTCAGTTGCAGTCATATTGAAAAACAGGTTTATCTCTGATCTTAGGGAAAAGGTCAAAACAATGGTACTTCCTAGGAACCCAATTTAGGGGGTGGGGTATTGTGTGCTGCCACCCTTCACCTGTTTTCAAAAATGCTGAATTTCAGGAGCAAATATCATGTTCTAAACATAGATATTGATAAAGTACTTGTACCAATGCCTTCTGTGTGGAGAGAGTAGTCCATAACATAATAAAAACCACTACCCCTAAATCGGATTTTGAGAAATTGAACTCTGAAAAAGTGGGCAGGGGTGGGGTAGGGGGTATTTGCCACCACCTGCCACCTCCCCGACAAAATTGGGTTCCTTAAAATTACCATTGTTTTGACTTCTTCCCTTACAAGCAGCTATACATTTTCTGATTCCCCCTTTATAGAGCCACTACATCTTTATTTGCTTGGTATTAAAAATCAGCTGCATATTTAGATTACCTTTGTCAAGTTTTGAAACTGCTCTGTGTAAATTTTTTTTCAAAATTCTTACTGAGACAAGCGCCGCGGTTCGCCTCAACGGGCCTACAAGCAATCAGAAGATAGCGGCATAGCTAGCACCTAAAATGTCGCAGGCCCATACAGCCGTGCGAGAGCCTATAAGGCATGAACATTTCCAGGGGGGGCCCGGGGGAATCCACTAAAATTTTAAAACCTAGCGAAGATGTTCCTCCCGTGCCAATGCTAGAAAATGTTATCCCTGGATGAAAAAAAAAGGTTTTTAGCGTTGGATCCGTCAAAGTACTAATGATGTAGGCACGGCCTGGGGCCTGGGACATTATTTATTACCTAGTCTTCTCTCCACTCGTTTGTAACATCAACAAGAGGGGCTTGGGGTGAGTATTAACCATGTAGCATTCAAAGTAAAATTACAATTTTAACAAGAGCTCTTACAAAATTGTTCCCTTTCTTCTTTTTATTGAATATAATTCAAATAATTTTTCAATACTCAAGCCAGTTCTGAATTTCAGAAACACAAGCGCCTGTTTATCAAAAAAAGGAATAATAATCAATTCCCATCCCGCTTCATTACATTTTTTTTAAGTATCACGAATTTTACATTTTGTCCCGACTGACGCACGTGTTTCTGAAATGTTAAACTAGCTTATTCTTCTCCCTGTCAAAATAATTGGAAGGCCCGGGCCTGCACATCTACAAGCTGGCTACGCCACTAGAAGTCAGCCCGTCAGTTTTAAAATAACCAAGTAACTATAAGCTAACTAGTGTCATTCATCTATACCTATTGCCTTCAAAGAATGCCGTCAACCACGCATGTAACATGCCTGCACGGCAAACACTGTCACTTGGTGAGATTTTCATTCTTGGCCACGGAAAAGTTGGGGACAGAACCAAAAATTCTCTCATTTCTTATTCTTGCTCCAGTTTGCGCGAGGCCAAAAATGAAAATCTCGCCAAAACCCAACGGAATTGCCTGCTGTACCACAGGCAGCCCAGGCCATAATAGCGATCATGAATACATTCAAAACGATGCAATTAAATCTGTAATGATCGGTTAACTCAGTATAGTAACACAAAAGTCGAATTGCGAAAGCTACAATAATTGTGAAGTGATGAAAGAAAATGAAAATGTTATCTTAGTCTTGTTAATTAGTGTATCGCTATTACGGCCTGGGCCGCTTGTGGCTGTAGAGATTACCATGCGTGTTACCAAGAGCACAGGCACCCCAAGCTTGTAGCTACTCTAACATAATAATGACATTTTCCCATACAGAGTCTTATAAATTTAGACAACATTTTAGAACCAAAATGTTTGAAATTTTAATAAAGTTCACCTACCTCAAGTTCATCTGGTATTTCGTTTATATCTTTTATGTATTTTTCGCGCAGTTGGAGGTGTTTAAGAGAAAGTTTTGGCAATCATTGTTCCATTTCTAAATGCGAAGTAGGAGTGCAATGGAACTGCGACTGCAAAAGCTCCCTCAAAACATTTCCAATCACGCCAAAAACTATACAAAGATACAAACACCAGGTGAACTCAAGGTAGGTGAACTTTCTTTCCAATATTTTTGGTTTAAAATTTTGACTAACTTTATAAGACTTTGTATGGGAAAAATGTAGTCATTTTATTAGACTAGCAGTACAAGCCTGGGGTTCCTGTCTAAGAGAAAGAAAAAAAAACATCACAAACCTGGTTGCTAGTTGGAAACACAACGATTGCCAGGGAGAGAACCTCGACTCCAGTTGTCAAGAGAATTGAAAACCTTAAACCTGAATATAATATAAAATTGAACCTCTCAGCTGCTGATAAATTACAAACAAGCTGGTACTAGCTGAAATGGCATATTTATTCGATTAAACATCGAGGCCTTTATTAAAGCTTTCATGATTTGAGTGCGACATCTATTAATATTGGAATTCAATTTATGGTGACTGTACTTACATTACCAGTAAAATTCTTCACATTGACAATGATATAATTCTGAAGGAAGTGAGCGAAATTAGCATTGAAGTACACGTCTCACTTTGAACTAAAAAAACATTTTTATAAAAGGAAGTAAAGTTTGGTTACATTGAAATGATGATTGACTTTTAATTCAATGATGCACATTAACTTTTATCATTCCTTAAACTGCGAATGTGCTGATGTTACATTTAATTTTGTTAAATTGTCAACAACAAATGAGTATTTATTAATAATTTATAGTCAGGTTGAAAATATATACAGGCATGGTGTCACATTAGCTTGAATCTATAAGACGGACATTCAGTCTAAGACAGACAGTTGAGACTGATCCCAAAAAAGGTGTCCGTTAAAGTGGGACTGAAGCGAAATATTCAAACTTGTTTAAAACATCTAATATTCTAACTTGACACGTATATAATATCCGCTTAGACATTTATTACCTGCTTTTAAAATATATTTCACATAAAATTCACGAAGACAAAATGCTGCTGCAGCAGTATCTTGGTGCCAAAATTGCAAAACTTTTAAACCTCATTAGATATGTGTGGTGTTGCAAGTTTATAAAGGTTGGAGAATAATCTCACTTTCCCGGTCCAATTCATGGCAAAGTTTGCATGGCTGATGGCCTAGTTTTTGAGCAAATGACTCACTAGTTTTCTGTAAACGCTTGTTTAGAGCAGCTTGGAGACCTTTTAAACCATATGATGTCATAAATTGTTGTCAAATGTTTAGAATATTGCACTGTTTGAAAGCTTATTTCAGGGACTTAAAATGGTTAGGTAAATATTATTATCCATTTATAGTCGATTTTAATTCGAGAAGCCCTTCGAGCTATAAAAATATACCAATGATAAAGTGGCTTCAGTGGCACTTTAAAAATCAAAAGATTTACGGCTAGAATCGCAAAAAATCACAACCGTACTAAGATAAAGACTTCTGAATGGAAGCTGTTTAGCGTCTAACTTACTACATTTCTTTGATGCTCAGAGAAGGTCTCCCAAGATTCATCGTTAAACTATTTTCTCTGCTGACCTCTTTGAAGGATAGTTTATGTAACGTTTCCTTCTTTTATTCAATACTAAAAGAATAAAAGTATTCCTTTCTCCTGAAGAATATTGTCTTTGGGAAATGGATTGTGTTTAGATGCTAAAGGCAATCACTATTAGATGTTTTTTACTTCACAAATTTAGAAACAACACCATTGTTCTAGACCAGGACAACAATTGGAATGTTCTTCTCTATAAAGAAGCTTTCCATATTAAGCGCCAGAAGTCCTCTTTAAATCTCAGGCTGAAGGCTAGCCGCGAACTCACTTTGTTTAATTAGCTTTAGTTTTTCTTTTTGTTCACTCTGCATAATATTATTGTAACTACTTATTATATTTTACCAACGCTGTAATTATTATTAGTCTGATGATGGTATGAAGGTTGCTGAAATATAACTTACTGACTTTTAAGATCTTGTTCCCAGTTATCTGTGTACAGATGAACATACTTGGCGGTTTCTTTCATTCTTTATTTGCTGAAATTGTCAGCTGACAAAGATACTTCGTTCTGTTATAAGACACACGTAGACCGATACTTTACTAATTTTCACCATGTAGCCATTGCCATGGTCAATAAAAAGGTCTGTTGTTCTGCGGTGTATTTTATTATACTTGTTGTTAAAGTTGTTTCCATCTGTCGGTTAACAGCGTAAGGTGGTGTAAAAGGTTACTTATTAACATCAATAATGGATTTGTGTGGTAATGCAAAAGCGAGTAACTCGGTGTTTCTGAAATTTATTAAAAATGTCTTGATGTGCGCCATTCAGGTTTAAACGATACCTAGATAAATGAAAAACTTAATATATAAAGTCAAAGATGAAGCTGAAATTGAGTAATTACCAAGCGAAATCTAGATCGTCGCTACTAGCTTATTAAACTTGTGCACAAGGAAGTCACGAAACCGTGCATGCGATTTGTATGTTAGACCAAACATTTCTGACATTTAGAACTGACTAAAGCAGAACATTTTCATCTAGGTCTAAAAGTTCCGGAAAATCACGCGCGACCCTCTTTATATCGACAAGCTGAACGTATCAACTTTCGCATTTAATCTTTTAATTTAATAAGTTACACTTGCTCTCACCTTTGTTCTGGACAATCCAAGCTACTGAGGGGGCAGAAACAAAATAAGCCGCAGACGAGAGCGTTCCAATAATTAACAAAGTTTGTTCCGTCCAGTCAAAAACCAAGCGACATGTCTCCTGAATCGGACCCCATGTATTCCACAAGAGGTTGGAATTTGCGTTCAGCAGTGTTAAAAGAACGAGAATATACCATCGTCGCTTATAAACACGCGTTTTTGGTTCACTAGATTGAATGACACCTGAAGGAACATAATGAATTTCGCGAGTTTGATTTGTAGTAGTTTCTGAAAGCAGCGGAGAGTTATCATCGCCGGCCATCATTTTGTACCAGGCGACTGTCACGCATTCGACAGATTAGTTCCCAGACTCTCGTCGGACAGTCTCGTCCCGCCCCTTAGAAATCTGTCATTCTACTTCCGCTGAAAACAACCGTTTCGGAAATATAACTTGATTTAGAGAAAAAAAATAACACTTTATATACTTTGCTAACAATTTTCGACCCGAACTCCATGAACTCCGTCAGGGTTGTTTTCAAAATGTTTTTCGGTCGCGCGATTTCCATAGACTGATAGAGACAACATTCAAAAACTAATTAGCAAGCAAATCATCGAAAAACCTAAATTTTCTCCTGAGCCTGAGGAGCCATTGCCAATTTACCATACACCTGTGGTGATAGGCTGTAGATCTATCTATAGTAATGCTAGAGCTGAGTAAAAATCGTTGACATCAGTTTAAAATACTCTTTCTTGAATTTCTGGGTTTTCACCCGTCGTTAGAGAGTTTAATTTAAAGGCATATCCATATACACGAGTTTTTGGCTCACTAGTTTGAATGACGCCTAAAGGAACATAATGAGTTTCGCCGGTTTGATTTGTATACAGTATTTCAAAAACCCCATATTAAACATAAGAAAATAAATTTTTAGCCACGGGTCGCCTTTAATCCTAATATACCGTTTTACTCCATCTTTAATTTGTTTCATAAAAACTCGGTTTATTCTAAAATTAAGAAGTTTCAGGGGACCGAAAAATTTGTTCGTTACATCATATCAATTTATGCTAGTATAAATGCTACACAGTATGTTCGTGATATCGAGGTTCTTGATATCGAGTTTTTCGGCTGCACCAGACTCTTTTCTTGCGCAATGTTTGTCTACCCACCGTGAACACGTGTGCGTGGTGAAAATTACCTCGCCAGCATTGTATTCGAATAGACTGATCACTGGCGAGGACAGAGATTATTGAGAAATATGGCACATGAAACATGGCTTGTAGTCGTCGCAGATGTTGTTGGATGGGGCTATTTTCTCGCATGGACAGTGTCTTTCTTGCCTCAAATTTATGAAAACTGGCGCCGTAAGAGCGTTGTCGGTTTTTCATTCGACATGCTCACCTATTTTATGCTAAGTTATGTCACGTATTTGATTTACAACTTCGCCGTGTTCTTCGACATGCATATTCAAGAAATTATCATGAATAAATCTCAGCAATCTTCGCCTGTAAAGTTGAACGACGTTGTCTTCGCAGGGTTTGCCTTTATATGCACTTTGTTTCAGTGTCTTCAGTGTGTTTTCTATGACCGCGGCTCACAAACAGTTCACTTCACGACATGGTTGATTTCGTCGTTGTGTATTCTGGCCGGCGCTGTGTTGGCGACCCTGGCAGCTTTCAAAGTTGTCACGTTTGTGTTTGTCCTAATGTATTGTGGGTACGTGAAGATGTGTGTGTCATTTTTCACGGTAAGTGAAAGAGAATCGATTAGGAGTTAAGTGTTTCGTTTAAGATTTATTCCGCGTTTGATTACCATATCTGCGTCTCGACCTAATCAGGTGTCGTAACATTTAATCCCGCAAGAATCGTCGGCCGTATCGGATTTTAAACTGAAATTGGTAAAGGCGAAAAGTACACTGCTTCGTATACAGTATGGAAATATTTTTTAGACAGTCCTTCCAAGTTAAATTACCTTTTAATTAGAAAAGCACTATAAACTTCAAAGACTTTTCGCGGGGAAAGAAGGGGGGGGGGGGAGGGTTACACTAAATCAGGCCATTTCATTTTGTTGCCAAAATCTTGTAGTCAACACGTCAAGTTTTTATGAAAACTTAATGCAAAAAAGACAACGACAACAGGAGTTTGGAAAAACAATGAGATGGCGTGATTTCTTTGCATGCACAGTATGAAGATTGGGAAAAACTGTTACTCGTGTGTGAGTTCAAACTAAAAATCATAAACAAGGTATACTGTAGAACTTCCAATGTAATATCATAGACAAGGTCAGGGTTTTATTGCCCCCCCCTGGAGACTCTTACACATTGAGGTAAGTGCATAATGCTAATCTATTACCATGGCAACAAAGATGGTGGTTACAAGTTCTCAAAATAATTTTAAAACGTGTGGCTTATTTTCAATTGTTGTATGGCAGTATGCTCCCCAAGTCTGGCTGAACTATCGTCGCAAGTGCACCGAAGGCTTTCACATTGGCGGAGTGCTGTTGGATTTCAGTGGAGGGGTTCTTAGTCTCCTCCAACAAGATATCTATGCAGTTATCGACCATAGCAATGAGCAGCTGACGGGCAACATACCAAAGATGGCGCTCGCTATTGTCACGCTCTTCTTCAATGTAATTCTTGTTGTTCAGCATTATGTTATATACATGGGTAATGCACCACTGGAGGCTCTCTCTGAGAGTAAGCCACTCCTTGCTGATTCATCGAACTCATCCAAGTATTACTCACTTAATGTTGACCATGACTCAGAAAGTGATGAACTATTTGTTGATGTTGATGGCAGGGGTGACGATAAACCAATTTTCTTGACAAAAAGTCATGAATCCCACGCATGAGCTAGGTAAGGTGTAAGTTCTGTGTTTCGGTTTTGTGAAACAAATTGCATTTTAATTGTTATTGTTAACTTGTTTTGCCATTTTTGGTAAAAAAATTACCTCTTCAATATAAAGTCTTTTGAGTTCTGTATTTTAACTTTTGATCAATCATAGGTTCTCAGATCAATATTTTTGCACAAAGTGATACAATGTATAGAGCTGAATGGTTGTCGCAGTGCTAAGGAAGCTGAGACAGAGCCTCAGTGAATCCTGAGGTCCCCAGTTCAATCCCAGCGAGGTTTAGGGTTAACATTGAATACTTTAATGATCTTCCTTTCTGATAAAGTTCAATCAGCTTTACCTCCTTTTGGGTCAGTAAAATATAAATGTATGGCCAAGCTAAGCATGGTCCCCTTTAGGGGTAACCACGAAGTGATTGATCAGTGTAAAATGCCTTTGAACATGTTCACATGTAGTCTGTACATGAAAGGATGCTTCATAAATTTATGCACCATTAATATTGCAGCTAACTTTTTTTTTGCAAGTGTATATATGGAATTGTAATTTAGCCACAGGAAAACTTATTAACTCAACTAGATCTACGGTACCAATGTAACAATACATTATAATTTTAACACTTTCTCAATATACTCGGGTCAAATTTTATATTTCACTTCTCTTCCAAACACTAATTATATAACGGTATAAATTAAAGTAAGCAATAATGCATGAATCAACAAATATCCTGATCCCCCCCCCACCCTGGGACAAGGTGGGGGATAGTGGGGGAAAAGTAGACTTTTCATGCCCCATATGGTTAACCTCCTCGCAGACATTTTTTGTGTCAGTCCTTCCCAGGGGGAGGGAACTGGGAAGGACTGACACAAAAAACGTCCGCAAGGAGGCTACCATATGGTAGGACATTAGAGTAATTTAGGTGTGGGGCATGGGTGGGGAATTGTTCGAGCCTACAATGTAGAAGACAGCAGCTGCTAGGGGGGAGTCAGGTATTTGTTGACTAATTCATAACATAATAATTGAAACATTAATATTATTGTACATTTTTGATGCTTTAGTCAGTTTAAACCCCATTTGCAGTAGGTGTTGAGCTTTTGGGGTTTTATGTATTATTATTTTTAAGTGCCATTCATTAGCTGGCGAAAACATGAAAATATTAGTAAATGCACATATGTAGCTCTAGATGCCTCTTGTAACCAGACCGCAAATATTGTGGGTCCTTTTTACTGTAGCTCCCATCCAATCCTTAATAATTATAACTTCACTCTTAGACCATTGACACACAGTAGTATCCTATTCTGAAGTGCTTTCAATCAGGGTCTTTAGGAGAAAGGCACTATATATCTAATGGTCATTATTATTATTATTATTATTATTATTATTATTGTTATTATATTTCGGTAAAGTATTGCAGCTTAAATCTTTGTAGCAAGACCACCTGCTGTGAGATTAAACCTCAGCCTTGGCAGAAAGTTGTCTTACCAACTGAGGCAAATTAACTTCAATCAATTTCTCTCTGTTTTGTCTATGGTGTATGAAATGACACAAAATAATCCCTTCTCTCGAGACTACTGGCCATTGACTGGGCTTGCTCATTATAAATATACTTATCCCCTTCCTTTTAACAAATTAAAAACTAAAAAGATTTGAAACATTGGTTTACTTTCACAGATATTGCTTGTGTTTTATGTCTACTTTAATTGAAGCTTGTTTTCTGTTTTGTTGAATTTACAGATCAAGAGCAAGTATTTAAAAAAGAATGTTCAGTGTGGCAGAATAGGCCTCATTGACTTTGTAACTACAAGATTTTGGTATTGTCAAGGTCAGCCAGAGATTATTTTAGTGAAGTTAAAACTGAAATGTATTACCATAAATATTATGCACCTCTGCCATGCAATTACTGATATATGCTCCATGAACACATGTACAGGTAGCCTTATTTCATATGTGTTGGGGTCTATCACATATCACAATTTGCATGCCGATTAAAATTTGCTAGTTTATTGTAATTATGTTTTTGAATGCTGAGAATATGTAATAAAGTGATATATATACAATTTTTTGCAAAGACAGGTTTACATTAAACAAATTTAAAAGTTTGATACAATCAACTCAATTAAGCAGCTAAGTTCTTATAATTGCATTAAAACATATATTTGCTCACAGATTTCTTTAAAATGTTTGGAATGGAAAAAGGGGTAATTAAACCACTTGTATAGACCTGATAGTAAAAAAAAATGAGAGCACAATTTCATATTGTGCAGAAATTAATGTTATTATATATATATATATAGATACTGATGAAACACCAGGATTTTCCCTTTTACTAATAAAAATTCGTATTTTCATCACACACAGTGAAGATACTGTTTTTATCTTTCACGTGTGAGAATATTGGTGTTGCCATGGTAACTAACATGTTTACCCGAGAGAGCTTCCGGCTCAGAAGTGGGGTCGAGTCTCTTAAAAAGTTGTATTTTGGGTAGAAATTTATCAGAACTTATGAAATATACCTCACTTTGCCCACTCTTACTCTTGAGAGATACCATAAACAGTCAAAGAAAAAATTTGTATCGCTGTGCAGCCATGTAACATCCTCAACTGTATGTGTAACACACCAAACAATACATGTGTATATATATGGTGTATTATGGTTATGGTGTATATATAACTAACAAGTTATTCTCTATACAATGAATAGTTTTGTCTAAAGAAACGTGAGTTGTTCATTTGCCGTGAGATTGCTGGTCAGAAATGTAAGTCACTTCGTCATTTCAAGGTCCAAAAGAAGGGGCTTTTCTACTATGCTCTTTTGCTGGGCCTTTCTGCTGGGCCCTTTTGCTTGGCCCTTCTACTGGGCCTTTCTACTGTGCTCTTCTGCTAGGCCTCTTCTGGACCCTTCTACTAGACCCTACTGTTAGGCCTTTCTACTGGGCCTTTCTACTATGCCCCTCTTCTAGGCCCTTCTACTGGATGCTTCTGCTTGGCCCTTTTACTGGACCCTACTGTTAGGCCCTTCTACTAGGCCTTTCCACAAGGCCCTTCTACAGGGCCCTACTACTCTACCCTTCTTTTGGATCCTGTTACTGGGCCCTTCTACTAGGCCTTTCTACTGTGCCCTTCTGCTAGGCCCTTCTACTGGATGCTTCTGCTGGGCCCTTCTACTGGATCCTACTGTTGGGCCCTTCTACAAGGGCCCTTCTACTGTGCCCTTCTTTTGGGTCCTTTTACTGGACCCTACTGTTAGGCCCACCTCCTGGGCCCTTTTCTTGCAATCTGGAAAGAAGAAAGCAACTGACTTTTCTGGCCGGCTTGATTGGTATTGATGTCTTTTTGGGAGCTTTTTGCAAATTAATTTAGAAACATATTTTGTATGAATTTTTGCTCAATGCTCAGTGTTAATCAACTTTTCACAACTTTAATCTTGAAATGCTGTAGTTCTTACTGTATGCAGTATTACTGTAATTTCATGACTACCGTATTTGCTAGTGTTTAAGTCAATCCCATGTAAGTCGGATTAAAACACTAAGTCCCATTTTTCGATCCGAAGTTGACACGTTTTTGTCTGTCTCTAAGTCAAGGTCTGACAGCTTTTCAGGCTGGTTTTCAGTCTCAAAACCCTTGACTTATTCTTAAGCAAATACGGTAGCTCCATCGAGGTTTTGTCAAACTAAACCTAGGAATAAAAGATTGTCTTCAATAACTGTGTATAAACAAAAATTAATTGATGCAGAAATGAGGCTATTTATTCGTTCGTTTCGGGTCTGGGTGTGTCAGAATTTTTGGATAATTCGTTTGTTTCGGGTCTGGGTGTGTCAGAATTTTTGGACTTTTGGATTGATACAGAAATAAAGCTATTTATTCATTTGTTTCGGGTCTGGGTGTGTCAAGTTTGTGTCGGGGGACTATTAAGATATCTCTTCATTTATTTCAAGTCACTGTGTGCCCAGTATATGTGCCGGGGGAGGAGGGGGGGAGGACTCCCATATATAGGGTTGGGATGACTATTTAGACGAAATTACCAAGTGAACGTTAAACATAGAACTAACTTTACAAAACTAAGAATTAGTAATCATTCATTAGAAATGGGAGGCATCAAAGATCTTATGTAAAACTAAAAGACCGAGCATGCCAAACCTGCAAATTGGAGACTGAAGATGAGGTACATTTCTTATTACGATGCCCACCATACCAAAATATACGAGAGACTCTATTCGCGAAAATGAAGTCGAAAGATAATTTCGATCTAAATGTGTTACCCCCAGCATGCTCTTTCTCAAACTAATTAACCCCGCGAGGAAAAGCATGAGAGAAATAGCAAAATTCGTAACAGATTGTTTTGACAAACGATCACAAATTTTTTCAGCTCGACGGATAGAAGACTAAGAATATGCTAAATTTTTCCAGAGACATCACTTTGCCTGAAGAGTTCAGGAAAGCATTGTCATAATTATCATATTATCTTAAAAAGATACCAAACAGAGACAAGATCCCCAATTTTTACCCCTTAAAGCTTAAAGATCTGACCTTTGTTAATGTCCAACTGGCGCCTCCCCCCACCCTTGTGCGGATGGGTATGTGTCTGTGTGTGTGGGGAGGGGGGAGGGGGATCACTAGAACTTAGAACTTTATCACGTAGTTGAACATTTCAACAACAGCAAGCATTTATGTTCCAGAACCTGATAAGATTTTGTGCGAAAGCATAGACTTGTGCACTCATCAATGGCTTGCCTGGCCAGTGGTCCAGATATTCCCACTTGACCGTCGTACTTGTCCAATATCTGGGTGTAAGAGTACTCTGTTAACCTTCACAGGTTGTAGCTTACACTCCTTCCATTTATATTTATTCTTTATTTATTTGTAAACAATTAAGTGGTTATTACATGGCCATGGTAAACAAATAAACTTTTTAAGCTTTTTTTATTTTCTGACCTTCGATATCGGGGGCTTTTTAGAGACTAGGACCTTATTTCAAAAAGGTCTTTATCCAAAGACAGAAACATAACATGAAGTCAGGTTACCAAACACGTTTAACAGCATCAACCTCGATTACGACTTGGAGTAGGACTACGACTACGATTACTACGACTGCGACGACTACTACGACTATTGCGATTAAGGCTTTGATTTCGACTACGACGATTCTGAATACGACTACGACGACTGCGACTACTGCGATGACTACGATTACTACGACTGCTACGACTACGACTACGATTTCAATAACATAACGATTATGATTTTAACTACTACGAATTCAACGTTTACGACGACTACTACGATTACTACACTGACTTCGACAACTAAACCTACCGTTAATACGATAACAAATACGATTACGACTTCGACTACATACGTTAACTTGCAATGACGGCTATGATTATGACGTCAACCTCGACTACTATCATTTTTTGTTAATTACTCGATGCTGGCTACTTTTTTACTGATTAAAATTAAAGCTCTTTCTATACCCGACCAGTAAGTTTGTTGTGTGTATTATTAAAAAGTAATCACACGACTTTTCTCGTTCAATTTTGAAATAATTTGCAATTTTGTGTTTTTCAAACAGCTTAAATTGGATTCGCTATACCGGCTCATGCAACTTTGAGACTTTTTAAAAAACCCTCGTGCAAATTATTCCCAAATTGAACTCGAAGTCATGTGATTACCTATAGAAAGGAAGCATTAGAGTACATCATAAAATACAAAGCAAGAACGCATCTAAAATTTGCGCGAGGATTGCCTTGAAATTGGGAGCACACCCGAAATTCGGGGACCGTATATTCGGGGACCCTTCGAACACCAAACTCAATGTATTCCCGGCCACTGATAGGCGCATTAACTGAAATAAACATCTCTCTTTGAAACAGATAGGCTTTTATCGGTGTTCATGATAAATCCGCGTTCATTAGTCGGACATTAAATGCTGTAAATTCTATTATTAGTCCCGCGGGAAATCGGGCTTAATACTCTCTTTGTTGCGGCACTTACTAACATCCAATTACTTTCCTGTTCGTTGCCAACAAAAGCTGTACATGTTGGTGTTGTCTATAAATAAAAGAATTAATGGCCGTGTATTGCAAAATCCCAGGAACAGTTCTGGTTGGTTACCTGCTTTAGCTCTTAGTAAAATTTTAAAGCCTGTTTAAAGCCACCATGTTGGTTCGAAAGGTACTCACCGTGTCGGAAAGTCCGTCAAAGAATGTAGTTGTTCTTTCGTTTGATACTCCTGCGCCTGAAGAAACGAACAATGAAGAAGCTCTCTCGGGCTGTCTTATTACGCAAATTCTACGTCGTACAGAAGATGGCGACACGTTAAACGATGAACGGGACCTCGAGAAGACAGAGAACATTCACAGCAGTGTTAACACAACTTGTAGCGAAAATACAAGCACGGAGGAGTGTCAAACTCGCACGTTACCGTGCCTAACACGAAAGACTCCTTGTTCAATACCTTGTAAAGAAACAGAGTTCATTGATGTTCTGTTTGCGAGCAAAATATCAAACACAAAGCTTTGTGGAGCTGATGCACTTGCTAAAGAAAAAGACAAACATGCAAAGTTAAGTAAATTTGATTGTGGTTTAACGGCCGAAAAATCTCCAAGGAAGACTATTTACAATGGTTCAGGTGTTCAAGATGTCGCTGAGGATATCTCTGGTTCACAAAACACAAGCTCGGAAGATTTTGCAAAAACACAACATGATACAAAACGAAGTTTATTTAAAGAGGTAGAAATATCAAAACGGGAGAACAAGAAAGTAAATAGTTTGCCAGTAAACAAAGACACAGATCAGAGGAATGAAAAAATTGTGTTCAATCATTCAAAAGCAAAGTTATTAAATGTAAACATGGCCACTAGGCAAGACAGGAGTTTTGAAGACAGAGCGAACAAACCATGGAATAATAATGACTTAAGAGTGGCTTTATCGAAAGACGCTGTAGTTTCAAGTTTAGGTAGTTCGACATTAAATACAAGCGAAAAGAGAGAGCACAGAAATGAAGGTGATGTTTTTGATCTTTCACAAGAAAAGGTATCTGAAGTCAGAACAAAACCCGGAGCAGAAAAGTTGATGGCGCGACGTTTGAGTGAGCCAGTGTCATTGGCCACGATCCAAGGCGGGAAGTTAATATCTTCAAGCTCAAATGCCATTCGTTGTGGAGTAAAGTCGCAAACAAAATTCAGCACGCCAGATTTGGCTGTTATGTCAAGTAGAGCAGGGTCGCTGGATTTAGGAAATGTTCTCAGTTGGCCAAAAAAGTCACGTCAAACTGAGAAAAAACGCATAACAACTCTTCCGAGCATTAATGCTGTATCTGCACCAACCTCGCCTCGTGTCTCAGTTAAGGGAATGACATTGCATGGAGTTTCATGCCAACAAAAGACAGACTACAAGACTCAAGCTTTAGCAATTGAAAATATCATACACCAATCTTTACCAAAAGGTCCTTTAAACACAAGTACGAGCTTTCCAAAAGTCAAACCTTTTCGTTACAAAAGCCGCTTTCGAGTAAAACTTATGCCAATGGGGCAGAGAAGTGATTCCCTTCCCGAACTATCGGAAAATTTAAAATCGAACTTGGCAGTGTCAATTGCATTATCGCGTAAAAGCCAAGATGTATCAACGGTTGTTTCGGACATCACAGTCAAAGAAAACTTAGTTGACAAGACAAGTTTTGAAAGGCCCGAGTTTGTGCCGGAACTACATCGTTCAGTATCTCTGGACTCCATTTTCTCTGCCCGCGCAGACCTTTCTCGCGGGTCTTTCTATAGTTGGGAAACTGAAAAATTTAAGATAAAAGGCAGCCAAGTTTTGCCCGCACTCAAACCGAATGCCGAAAAGAAACGTTAAAGAAAACCGAACAGAACAATGCTTCAATACAGGAAAAAAAAATCTCCTTCCTCTGCCATATATGGAAGTAAGCCACTAGCTGTTCTAGAGTTCTGCCTTCTGCATCAATAGAGGCTTTGCACGGTCACGTGACTTTGAGACATTTTGTAAAAGATTTGGAGTTTTGACACGTCTATGGCTATTCATTGTTATTTCTTTCATGATAACGCTGCCAATACCTCGTTTTAGGCAATTACATGCTCATATTAATTTTTGCTTGGATTTG
>JAOBAT010082552.1:0-19128 GCA_026413305.1 Hydrozoanthus tunicans
CCCCCCCCCCCCCCCCCCCCCCCCCCCCCCCCCCCCCCCCCCCCCCCCCCCCCCCCCCCCCCAAAAACATTTTCATTGGATTTTCAGTTTCTTTGATTTTTGAAAAAAAACAGCAAGCTCTTAAGAGTCTGGTTTTGTGTATTTTGGAAATTTTATTTATTTATTTATTTATTTATTTTATTTAATTCAATTCGTCGCAAAATTTCAACAACAATAGCAACAACAACAAATCTTAGTGTGAAAATAAATAATGTGTGACAGGAGGAAGGAACAGGACTTGCGTCCCAGTTGAAACCTGGCCCCTCTACTTAAAAGATAGATAAGAAATAAAGTGTGAAAAAAGTGCAAGTGAAAGTGCCCCTGATTATATCTGGAAAAGACTAAGCTGTGTACATGTTAATTAGCTGTATCAGAGTAAACGGTATTTGTTCTAGCCAGGAGGGGAAAAATCTAGTCTCTTGGAGGCATAAATATTGAAAAGGTTGTTTTTAAACAGATTAAGGGAAGTAAGTGACTTGGTTTCAGAAGACAATGAGTTCTATAGTTCAGTGTGCATAAATTAAATTGAAATTGTTCGGGTCATGGTTACGGGTTTTGTAATAGTTGAGCTGTGACGGATATAATTTATGGTACATGTAATTTGTTACAGTCACTCTTGTTAAGCAAAATTATGAACTTGTGAGACATTTAGGTCGTATTAGCTAACAGTCTCGATTGAGTCAGATAAGTAAAGATTTATTTTAAAAAAAAGACTATGAAAATTTTAAATTTGAATTGACATTTGAACTGACGTCGGTTTATGCCCAACTTTATGGGTGGTGGAACAGGTGAGGGTGGGGACAATTTGGTTGCACCAATAATTTTCTGATTCTCAAAGCAAGTTCTGAATTTTAACCAGACTTTATGAATTATGTATTCAATATTTCACAGAGTTCATCAAACTTGACAATTGACTATTTGTTTATCATTTCAAACTTTTATGATTTCTGTTGTATCTACCCCCAATATTTTTTTGCTTCTGCCACCCATGGACTTTACAGATACTTTTAGAAACATACTGTGATTGCCAAGGCAAGCAGGCTCTTCCAAGCCATAAGTAATTCCTCTCTTGTTTTTCCGATTACCTTAAATTGGAAAAAATTTATCTATATAAATTGGAAAAAATATCTATTTAGCTGTAACCAACTAGCGTAGTATTATTTATCAGGAGTCGGCAATCCGATTTTCAACCTATGCACAATCTGTTGAGTGATTGATACAGTGAGTAGCAAGGAGTCCATTATATTTTACTGAAAATTTTACCTAGTTACTACTGCAGTAAATGAATGTTAGCAAATACTGGTAATATATGTAAGATGGTTTCTGCTTAACACAACAGAGTATAGTTACCATTTCTCACTTTTATTTTACTTCAAGCTGCCTAGTCAACCTAGTGCTATGTACCTTGTCAGCTCTGGTTCAACTTTTTGAGAGTTAAGTTTTAGCTTTTAAGCAAAACATAATTTAACTGATTTTTTAACTTAATTCATCTTAAAGGTTTTCTTAATTTGCAGAACTTTATTTTGGTCTGTAACTGCAGATTAGGGAGTATTAAGGGAAATGTTTTAAAATTTTTTGTAAGGTGTTTGGTCTCACCTTATCAGCAGATGAAGTACTGGTGGAAAGTGATGAGTTTTTACTACATTACATTGTTTTCACCAAGAAAAATAAAGTTCCTAATAATATAAACAGGGGAACATTTTATCAAAAAAAGGATTGAATATCTTTACTTTAAGCAAAAAAGTGTTGCTTTACTCATCACTTCTGATTTTTTTTATTCATTCTCCCTTTACTGCTAAAGTTTGACCCATCTCTAAATCACTGATAGCATACCATTTGGCTTAATTATTTGGTTTCAGTCACATCTAATATGGTCCGATCAATTGTTATTTGTGCAATAGCTACCATTTCAAACAGAAATATGACTAATTTTCCTTTAATTTTCCATTAATTAGTGAACCAGAAAGTGAGAACTCTGATACAAGTGACAGTGATTTTGAGCCAGAAAAGGAGGTGAGAAAGGCAAAATGTACAAAACAATTCATTATCATGCAATGCAACATATTGATTTACCATGTTATGATATGCTTCAAGCTTAACTTAAGATGTTGATCATAGAGGTAGTCATCATAGGATTCTTGAGTCCCACTTTCACTCACAGGATTTCACAGCTTCTGTGTAACCTGCACTCACAGAATTCAACAGCTTCTGTCTCACCTGCACTCACAGCCCTGGTTTCCACAGCTTCTGTCTCACTTGCACTCACAGGGTTTCCATAAAGCTTCTGTCTCATCTACAATCACAGGGTTCTCACAGTAACATCTCATGTGCACTCACAGCAATGCCTTGAGTTTCTGTTTTAACTGCACTCACAGGGTTTTCACAGCTTCTCTCTTAACTGCACTCATAGACTGCTACACATCACTGTATTTCTTGATAGGCATTCTAATAGGGATGCAAATTTATATTTTTTGATCAGCAGCGACAGAATGGACAGCCTAAGAAACCACTGAATAAGAACTCTGTAAGTTAATAATTATTGTTTATGTGTTAAAAGCTTCACTATGTTTTTAGTCATTGAAATTATTTAACATTTATTTCAAAAGCGTGCACTTGATATATGAGAATGTACATAGTCAAAAAGGCATGTACATAGTGCTGAGTTGCAAATGCAAATGAAATAATTATATAATTAACTTCCCAAACCTATGTTTTTAGAAACTAGTACAAACTTAACCAAAGTTAAGTTTAGATGTTCAAGTGGTATCATGGTCTAGAGTTCCAGGGTCTTTACCTTCAGTAGGGCTTGTAAACAGACCCTCCCATTGTGAGTTACCATCCAGACTACTGAAACTACAGGTGGTTAGCTGGAGTGTGTGGTGAAGAATGCTAATAATCATAATATAGGGAGAATGGGCCATTTCTGCACTTGACTGAAGAAAATGTAATTGTGTTGTCACAAGTTTCTTAAAAAGTACCAGTTTTACACTAAAGATTGTTTACTACTAAGCAATGACTTTAGATTGGAGTACAACTGACCTTTATTTTATAATAATTATATGACAGTGTTAATTGCATGGTTTTTCTAGGCAACAAGTATTTTTGTATCTATCTAAGCAGTTTTGTCTTCCCCAGATGCAGCTGCCTGCTGTACCTTCAGCTTGTTTAAACTGTGAAGTATCGACTACTCAACTTCATACCACTCCGAAAGGCATGCTGTGCAACCCATGCTACCAGTACTGGAGGTATGCTCAATAATTTATCCATTTGTATTGTCAACTGAATATTGTTTATGTATAACTGTCCCTCAAAGGGAAGTAAAGACTGATTAATGAATACTGGGATGCAGAGTGTTTAAATTTCCCACACTAGCTACTGAGGGGGATAGTTTTTATAGTTTTTTTTCAGCTGTTAACATTTTTTGTTCCAGAAACAATCATTTGCTTGTCATATTACTTAGGCATTCTTTGCAGCTTATAATTTCAAAGGCAGAACGAAAATATTTTTTTTCCTACCAGTAAAAACAGACTAACCCATTCTTGTGCTGTTTATGTTTATTTTTACATTTTCTTTATCTTTAAGAACTTTGTCTGTTGTATTTGTCACCAAAATTAATGCCATTTTTACTAGAAAAAGGCTGGAGAATTGTATGAAGGTCTGCAAAAGGCCTGAGCTTTACTTGTAACAGAAAAATAGCAAGAGTATGCCCAGCAAGTAAGCTCTCCAGAGATGTCAGTGGATGTTGTGTTTACAACCCATTTTTATTTTCTATTTGTCTAAATATTAGTGAAGTTCAAAGTAGCTGTAACTGATTGCTGGCCATAAAAATAATATGCAATTAGTTTTTAATAGCAAACATTGAAGAGCTATTGGAACATGCTACTTTAAGTATGTGAAAATGAAAAGCATTCTTTTAATTGTAGGAGAACTGGTACATTGCGGCTGCAAAGCAGTGGGAGGGAAGAACCATCAAGAGGAGGACAAAAGGGAGGAAGGAAAAGAAAAGTACCAAAGGTAACTGTGATTAGTAAACAGCTTCCCATTGTCATTTCTTTTTTCCCTTCTATTTTTTATCTTTTCTTATGTAAAAAAATCAACACTGCACATTGGCCCACCATAGAATGCAAGCTGTGTGAATAACAAGGGCATGTACTTGCAACATGTCAAGATATTTACTTTACTTTATAAAGGTTGTGTCAGACACCTCCAGAAAAAACGTCTTTTTTATTTTGCTTTTTAGAGAACACAAAATCTCTGGTGAAATTCTCATACAGAAGCATTTTTAATGACTGAACCACCCCTCCTCCTCGCCACGATTGTATAAACAAAAAATAGTTTTAACTTACCCCAAATCTCTTAAATGTAAAACAAAAAAGAAATATGAAAAATGTATTTGATTATTTTGAAAGTAAATTAAGAAAGTAGTGTACTCTAGCCACATCTACCACTGCAAACAACTTTTAAAATGCTTTGCTGATGAGCATTTATCAATGTTTTCAGCATGGCATGTTATTAAATGAAGAGCAGCTTCTGGCCGTGGCAAACACTCATGGTGATGTTCACACACGTCCACTTGAAACGGAGATCGTTAACCTAAAATGCCAGATACAAAATAACAAGCAGTCAATCAGTCATCATAAGTTACAAACTGACAAAGGCATTGAGGACTTCAGGCCCCTTGATGTGAGTAATATCTTGGACTTGTATGTCTCCATTTTGAATTTTGAATGATAGTAATAACAAAGACAATAACTATGATGACAGTTATAGTAATCACAACTATGACAACAACAAAAAAGAATAATACTAATTATTTTAATTATGATAATGATGTTAAAAGCATTACGAAGGCACGACGGATTTAGCTTTGGTGATAGCCAACTTTGGAGACCTGGTTTGAATAATTGAATAAGACTACAACACGATGGAAAAATTGACTGTCACTAGTCTTGAGTGATGCCAATGGAATGACTCCATTTTAAACCCTTCTTGTATGACCGTATTCAGGGTCCAGTATGTCTATTTGAATGCCTGCTAATCGAATCTCTTTGTCAAATCTTGGAATATGGTTGTTACCTTGATTTTAGTCAGTCGCTGCAGACACAGTTGGCGCGTATGTAAACAAGTAATACTAAAACAAATAGTGACGGCACAATTAACTAATAACAACCGCAATAGTGATAATACTGCCGATATTAATAATAGTGACAATAATAATAATAGTGAAAAAAATAACAATAATAATAATAATGATTATAATTAAAGTGATAATAAAAGTGATAATAGTGATAATGATGATAACAATAGTAATACTGGTAGTAATAGTGATAGTAACAATTGCCCTCACACGGTTTTGGCCCACAGGCTGAAACACGAGGATTCAAACATGAAACCCCTGAACAGGGAAAGCAAGTTAAATCTTTGTCTCGGTACACCAGAAAGAAATCTTTCCATTCGGAGCAAACCAATAAGTGCCACAAATGTTGGGAAAATAGCATTGAGATTAACTTTTTTGCTCACTAGCCCAGTGGCTATCGACAACTTTGAATTCACTTGCCAAAACCAATTTTCTATTTGTCAGGCTTCTTTCCACTATAAGAATGCCTGAAACTTTTACCAGCCATTTTTGCTAGTTATACCCCAGAACCCACTAGCGTAAACTGGATTTCAGCTAGCCTGTGGCTACCGTTAGTCTCGAGACCTGTATGGGAGTGTTCGCAAGCTCGTAAGGGCTAGCCAAAAGCGAAAGTGTGTTTATTGCTGTTGTTAAAAGACTGGGCGCAGCAGAGATGTACAAGTAACGATCATTATAATAGTAAAATTAATAATAGCCTTCATCTATTAGAGATCGACTCTTATATTAAGTTCTTGTATTTGTGAACAGCAAAACATCAAGAATAATGCAAGATGGACGAATGAAGAGCTTCTCTTGTCCGTCCAAGGTGAGATGGCGAAAATCTTCGAAAAGACTATGTTGCATGTTAGGGAAAGTAATTTAGACCAAGAAAGATTTGACTTTTTAGGCGGAATTTAACTACTGAAACCTTACCTTATGTGTGTCATGTCATATTTTTAAACTAAAAAAAACCCAGTTTGTTTTGCTGACTTTTTAGAGCCCCGTATTCACGGGGCATGATTTGTTGCAAAATCTGTTTTTTTTTTTTGTTGAACAGGCCAACGTGCGGGTGAAAGTTAAGATTTCATGGTGTTCTCAAAAGTTTTGTTCATATGCCTTTTTTTATAATTCGCGGGCTGTGATTGGAGTACAGATTACCCCTGACATTACGATTCATCGCAATGCAAGTAAAAATCTGAGAAATCACAAAGATTTCTGTTCGACCTGATCTGGTCGACTTTGAGCAAAAGTTAAGCTCAGTTAGCCAATACTTCTAAGAAAACTATGCGTTGCGTGCTTTGGACACGTAATTAAATGACGAGTGATGAAACGACTTTACACGTAACTAGATGAGAAGTAATCATTTTGGCTTGAGTTGTCTTTGTTCATAAATTGCTTATAGTATAAATAACAGTGTTGGATGAAAATCTTGGATGTCTGGTCGTTACCGACAAGTCTAGGCTTTATGTATTGAATTCTCTATACCGCGCGATCGTTAGAATAAGAGACCCCGGGATGAGACATTGCCTTGCCTCATAAGTTGGCCGCTCTCTCGATACCAAGCTACTTGCTTGGCCTTTTGTTCTGGGGAATGGAAACAAAGGTGTGTCCAACATCTCAGTTTAAGTTTTCCTTAAGGGTTGCATTTTCCGGTTAAATTATAGCAATACCTTTTAGAAAAACTTCAGATTGTAAGAAATCGACGACTTGTTTGATGTTTGATGAGTTAGGTCAGTCTTTGTTAAACGCCAATCCAATACTATATACAACAAAATGAATCTGAGGCCATTTTGTCTACAACAACAGTGAATGGCTGATATCAGATAATATATACATTGTTGTAGTCGTTAACCACGGGCCATGTGATCGTGTTCTAAATGTCCAACAGTTTCAAATCACTTTTTTCTTGTGACAGTGGTATGGGTTGCACTCACGGATAGTTTTATTTGTCACATTTTCACATCAATTATCTTCTTAAAGACAAAAAAGAGACCTTAAATTTAGAACTTTCACAGGTTCTTTTGTGAAAATGAATGTTCCTTTTCTTATGCCAGTTGAAACTTACGACAAAACCATTTGTGTTGTTATTCCGTTTCATGACTTAAATACATTTTTTTTTCGTTTACATAAGATTTGGTAAAATTTTGTAATTTTCTGTCCCATCAGTATACACCACGACGTCTTTGGCCGTTATTGTGCGTCGTGGTTGTACTTGGAAACGATTGCGTTGACACACCAACGAAAAATATACTAAGTTTTTAGGCGAATATAGGTCGAGTGTGACCCATACCAAAATTCCAAAGTTTGACATCATTCTAAAATTCCATCGCCCCCCTTACATTCCTGCGCCAGCTGTTCGAAAGTATGGCAAGGACTTTCAAGCAATGGCCGAGGTGCTGGGGAACAAGAGCGTAGGCCAGTGTCGAAATTTCTTCATCAACTACCGTCGACGATATAATCTGCAGCAAGTTTTGGAGGAGTGGGAAGCGGAACAAGGAATTACAAGCAGCGACAAAAATAAGGACTTTGAGGACGATGACCTATTAGGAGTGCAGGTGTCTTCGCCACCTGATAGTGGACACACCTCTCCTAACCCTTCACCTCCCACTAGCTCCCAAGGTACGGTTCGTGTGACCCAACCTTCTCCTACCTCGGGAAACTACTTGTAACTTACACTCTTCCAAACCTTAATATTTTGACAAGACTTACTGACATTTTATTCCAGGTACTGGAATTTCTCACTTGGGAAAATCTGGAGCTTGATGGTTCTTTGTTTGCTTGATTCTTTAAGTTCCAGTCTATTCTTCAGCAAATATGTTTCCGCAATAAACATGGGAAGGGCTTAATGAGATTTTGAGTGTTTGTTTAAGAATGAACGTGATCACATTTGGTTCCTCGTGGCAACTCTTTCAGATATATGCTTGACAGAGCTGAATAACTTCCGCCCTCATCTCTAAGAGAAATAAACAATACCACTATCTTGCCCAGTGTTTTACAAATATGTAATGTTTTTACACGGTTCGCTTTTTTACACAGTCAGTTTAGTTTGGACACATTTGTTTTATGAAGATTAGGAGAAGAATAGAAAAACAAAAATCTTTCCCCCCAAGAAATTGCATTTCTAGAACATAGTGTGCAGCTGGGCCCAGTTGTTCAAAAGACGATTAGCCCAATCCAGGGATAATTACCATGACAACCCATAGGTTTTGTTAAGAGTTAATCCTGGGTTAAAGTTAATCGGCTTTTGAACAACCGGCCCCAGCTTTGTAATCAATGCAGGGCGCTCTATACTGTGTTGTGATAAGGTTAATAGTTAAAAAACTTTGATTTCTAATGCTAGTTAGCTGGATGCAAGTCCTCGACAATAAAAGATCCAAAATTATCGAGATATTATGTTTTTTGGAAATTTTGTTGTAACCAAGCATTCCCAATATTAAGTTTTTATTTTAAGTTTTGGGCAATGGCTCTATTGTTTTTCCAAAGCAATTTATAACGAAAATTACAAAATAACAAGCTTAAAACTCACCACTTATTAAGTTTGTCATCGTTTTTGCGTGAATGGTAGGTCAAAACTAATTGTTTTCAAACGGAGACTTAAAGCACTGAGGGGCGGCCAATCGCGAGTTACAATTATTATTAAGCAACAGTGGCGCTCATTTCGAGACGCCGCTTTCATTGGCTACTTGATTTGGATTTGAGGAGTTTAATACAAGAATTTTGAATTAGTGTTCATATTTTTTAAGCGATACAGGGCCGTCTGATGAACTTTTGTTCAGCCTATAATTTTTACTACACTAACCAGTAGTTCAACACCAGTAATGCGTAATACTGTCGAAACTATCCTCATCAGGTCTGCCAAGCCAACCGCCACCACTGCTCAAACCAACTGTTTCCCAGTCCCAACGCGCAATCCCACCACTCCAGTCCCAGGGCATTCCGCGCTCGAACCAGTCATCTCTTCTGGGCCCCCCACCGTTGATCAAACCTTCTAGAGCCCCTGTGCAACCGCCGGTGAGTGTGGCTAATTGGTTTATGTTCTAGCGCTTCTGTGATATACACAATTTTTCCGTGTAATAACTCACTGCTCACCACTTATTGTGATAAAGAAAACTCTAGTGTTTTCCTCGAAAACACAACTTTTAAAAAGTAGATAAGATTGATAGGTAGACAGACAGACGGACAGACAGACAGACAGGCAGACAGGCAGGCAGATAGACAGCTTTATTTACAATATTTTAATTTTTTTGTCTTTATTTCTATTTCTTGCTTTAGAATCTTTTGCCTTGCAACGTGTATAGGCGCATGATTGAAAAATAATAATAAAAATAAAGATGATGTCAATAAACACAAAGTTAAGATAATAATGATAATTGTAATGGTAGTAATAATAAATTAGTGTTTGCTGAAACAACAAAATGATATTTTCTTTCATTTTCACTTTATTCATGGTTATACGATGACGCGTGTCGACAGTCCCCTTTTTTCTCATTTTCGGAAATGTACGTATTTTGACGAGTGCATGATCTTTTGGCTCGAGCGCTGCATACATAATAAAATCGTTAAGAAATTTGAAAATCAGCTTTTTTCTTTTTGAAAACCCAAGGCGCAACTTGTATAAAAAAGGGCAATCGACTGTCCTTCCAAACTAAGCCACTTTTTAAACAACCACCTATGTAAACATGTAAATAGTTACTCCAGCCTCCCTCCTTTCTCCCTCCCCCTCCCATTTTTTTTAAATGAAGACTTTGCTGCTTCCTTTGTCAGATGATTGACCAAAAGCCGCTGATTGGCCAACCTGGAGTGCAGGCGCGGGCCGACTCGCCACACAGTAATTCAAGCACGCCTCCTACAAGACAGACGAGATCCTCTGCCCAATAAATGATGGCTTGGGTAGTTTCGTTAGAAGATAATTGGCTATAAAGAATTCCAAGTGTTGTTTGAATTGACTCGTTAGTATGTCGTCGTTATCTCTAAACATATCTCTTGTATGTTCCAGAATGTGCTCGCACCTTTGGCAAACGTTATTTTGTGACTTTGTTAGTTATTACCTGTCTCGTACGAAAATGTGCTAGGACATTTCTGTTTCTTTTGAAAAATCGCGAATCCAAATTTAAACCCATGCTAGATTAGATTTTTTTGTGGCTGTGTGTATGCGTTTGGAATTCAAGTAAACATTGTATGTGTATATCATGTATATCTTTTTTGTATCTAAGGATGTGTTCAAAAGGCTTTAAGAGCAAGTGATCATTCTTTGCACTTGTTTGCTGTGAAGCAAGTCATGTTTAGTCCGGCAGTTTGATATTAGAGAAAACTTCCCTTTATATTAAGTTTTGCTATGGACCCGGATTCAGATTTTTCTAAAGGAAATTACCTTCGTCAAGTAAGATACTCAATAAACTTAGACCAGTATTTACAGCTTTTCAAACAAGTTTCTAATTCTAACAGCTTCTCCTGGGCAGGAGCGGTATATAGAGAAAATTTATGAAAGTAACAAGCTCCGTGTTGATGGCACATTGACATCACTCATAACACTACGAGGGTTTTCTGAAGGTGATACTTTTTTAGTCGACGTTCGCGTTTTTGTATACTAATTTCCACTTTCCATAGATAGAATCAGTCTAAAGTAATTGTTAAATTAATTTTTAAACAACCATCGATGCAAACATGCAGATAGTTACTCCAGCGTCCCTCCCAGCTGTAATTAGTATATATATAACAGATGAACTTACAAAACGTTTTTCTTTAACTTATGTTCGAATTGCCATAAAAAATAGAGATGAATTATTTATATCAGGAAGTCGTCTGAAAAACTGCCTGTGGTAAATGAATTTGTGCTCCATGTGACCTTGGGCCAAGAGATCCAAAAGTCGAGTTTTTAGAGTAGTTAAACTTAAACGACCCTCGGTCACCTACCTTGACCCTTTGCGTTCTGGCTTTGTCATATTTGGTAAATAAACCTCTCCCGGTGGCTGGTATATCGGAGGATAATGTCCGCAGCTGCTAGATTATCCGAAAAATGAACAGTTGGCCTAGAAGCGAAGCTTCAAGGCAACTGAGAAATTTTGAGGACAATCTTAATCTATCAGCTGCAGACATTATATCCTCCGATATGCAAATGAACAAAAAGGGCTTTAATCATTTATAACCCTCCCAATAACTTCGGTTTTCGAACGAACTTCGTGTATTAGTGCAGCGGCGATAATTTTTCTCTCTTCTCCACGCTAAAAGTTGGGTGGAAAAACTATGTTGATGTAAGCAAACTCTCAGTTTTAAGCTTGAGATTTTTTACGAGACTTGAGAGGTTTAACGTAGCTTGTTTTTGATTGTTTAGCGATAGCGAACTCGTAGCTTTATCTTGCTTTAAAATACGTTTACGGCGTACTTTGTTGACCTTTCTGTGCTGGTCTCTGAAACAGGCGTTTAAAACTTCTTCGTTGTCGGACTCGGCGAAACGATCTTTAACTTATTCAAAATAACGTTTGTTGCCATAATAATGGCTGACGAAATCGTTGGGCAGTTATCAAATCGGAAAGGGTTGTTGTTGACCCTACTTCCGATTTGGTACCACGTGACGCGTTTGTTTTATCAAATGAGATTGCAAGAAAAGTTTGGTAGTTTTCTTTCTGTTCATTTCTATATCGGACTCGCGAATGACAGTATCCAACTTATACCAAGGGTAGGAGGGTGTTACCGTGGGCTCAAGATAGATTACAACAAGTAAACACAAGAAAAACACTTAGGCCAAAACACTTAGTACAACCTACGAGAGGTTACCCAGGGATACCTTTGATTCAACATTGAAATTTCATGACCACGAAGCACCGGATGTAATGAGGGTGCGTATGTAGTGGTCGAGGGTCTTTGAGGTCGGCTAGTATTTAAAATGTTTTTTATGTTGAAATTTATAGAAATGGTCCCACGAAATCTGAGCATTTGTTTCCTTAGCAAGACTTTGGTTTTGGTTGACTGTTGTAGTATTTAGAGGAAATTATAAACTAGTAAAATGTAGCATGAACAACAATGTAAGTCGTTATTTCAATAAACGCTCGCTTAAACTAATAAGTGCTTATTAAACTATTGTTGGACAATACTCGACCGTAAAAATAGATAAGCATGCAAGACCGCTGACATCGGGCAGATGATTTGAGTTAACGGGTGCAAGGTCGCAAGATGTAAAATGCGGGGTTTTCCTTCCTCGGTGTCTTGTAACTCTCGTGGTACTTCGTGGTTTTTCTTGCGATTACTTTAGTTGCAGGTCGTTCCTTCCCAGAGTAGTAAATTGACCGCGACCCCTTATTTTTTGTAAGAAATACCCTACTCTCAGGTGCCTAATAAACGACCCCGGGACGCTTATTAATTTTTCGATTTTTTTACCTACCCCTCCCTCCCCGGGGCTTTTTAGGAGCCCCCGTTTATTTCTGGTACGATATCAAGTGGTCAAAATTTCAAGATATAAATGTCGTGTACGGTGTACGTTTTTCCGTGTTTTTGTTTGAATTACAGCACTGGCAACAAGAATCTAGAGTTCAGAATTCAATAAATGTATCCATATCTTTGCTGGCTTCTGTTGTCTTGTTTTCATTTTCTAGAGCTTTCTCACCCCCCGACGGTCATGCCTATTCGGTAATAAGCTTAAGACAAAAAGGTCGGAACAATGACCTTTACGATGAAACTTGGAAATAGTTCTGAAAATCTAGAAATTTTAAAGTTGTTTTGGGAGGACTGGACCCCATTTGAAAACAGACCTGAAGTATGTTTACGTCAAACACCCCCCAAGCCTAGAGTGCATGGTTTCGAGTACGTACGTAGCCTGCGTTGCAGCTCCATCGTTGGGATATACTACGGCGAAGGATTTAAAGATGTTCGGTGAAAGCTTTAAGTGGATGTAATTGTACTTGTCTGACTAACCTGCAAGCCGGCTCTCCTGAAGCTGGGAAGAGCCGGCTTGCAGGTTAGTCAGACAAGTGGCCGTGGGGTTTGCTTCACGTAATAAACAAGTCGGTTGTGAAAATGACGACCGGGGATGGATAGGTTCGGGGAAATTGCTACAATATTGTTGTATAGTTTTGTTGCTTTTTAGATTACAACCAATATTAGAGTTTTTTCTATCTTCAGTCAGGTGACAGCCTGCGTAAGCAACCGGCCCTTGAGCTTCAAGCTATATAGCGCAGAGGAAGTGTTGTCCAAGTTTCTTCTCAACTGCAGCCGCTCCCTTTTGAACCCCTCCATCGCCAAGTCCTCTTAAGTACCAGCGAAGATCGCGATTTCCTAAGCCATAGCTCTCGGATCTTGCAATGGCAGGTGTCATCGAGTATTTGGTCTTAAAACTAAAGGAGTGGTCTTCCTAGAGTACAGCACAATATTTTGAATATATTCTAGCACTTTTATTGATTAGTAATAAAATAGCACCCTACGGATATTGTTGGGGGACGAGGAGGACTTAATAGGAGACGATCCCTGCGTGTGAGCTTAAAGCTTTGTGTACATATTGAATATGTAGCGGGTTTTCTAAAGGGGAGTAGTCAGTGTAGTAGGGCAACACATTGGAGAAAGAAGAAATTGTTATTATTATGCCAATTTCCAACACCTGTCTCCCTAGATATGAGCTTTTCTATTTTACTTTATGTGTGGTCGTAGATATACTATGATTCGAATAGAGTTGGGTATGTTGAAACGAACCTTTTAGGAAACAGTTTACAAAATTCAAGATCACTGCCTTCAAAGAAACACTTCTATTTTTCTCTAAAAATGCTTTAGCTCATATTTTTATATGAAGTGAAAGGATTAAACGAATACTGGTATAAACGAACGCCGTATGTTTTGGCTTTGTAATATTTTGTTGTGTTTATGTAAAACGAGTAGAGAGCAAGCCAACACGACGGCAGTACCACGTTTGGGATAATCGTCCCATGATTCATAGCGAGCATTCCGAAGTACCGCTAGAAAGACCCTAGGACGCCAGCTCACTCCCATGATGCACTGCAGAGGCTACAATCTGCCAACGGCTAACATGGAAAGCCCATGACACCATAACTGCATCATTTCAGTCGCACTGCACGCTCATGAACGAGTAAAATTGTTCCAGTTGCTGTATAATAAATGCCAGTAGTTTCCTTTTGAGAGTTTGTTTAAGAAAGGAAGTTGGCCCACACAGAGAAGGAGAAAAAAATCCTCTCACTGTATAGAGGATTATATGATGTTTGGTTTTGAAAAGGATGTGTGTGCTGATATTAGAAGTAATAGCGAAGAAAACAAATAATCATTGTCAAGAACATAGTTCGGAGTTTCGCGCTCGTCGGGATAAAAGATAAAGGGATTAAAGCTCATGAAACGTATATAGAAAGGAACGCAAATGATGCGAGATGGGAATTCATTTATAATAGTTCCTTTGAATACTTCATTTTGTCCCATCTTCATTTCATCCCGTCGGCAACAACTTGATATGTTTGTCATTTAACTGTTGTTTTTTTTTGCACATTATGGCAAACACAGTACACCGTTTTGAAAAACAAGCTCCATTGAAAAAGTAAATCATGATGTAAATTTGTATCCATATTACTGACTCGGTTTCCTCGTGCCCTCTTATGTCATATTAACCGGCGTTTTCTATAATTGTCTAGAAATACGCGCGATGCTGTTTTATTCCCTTAGTATAAAAAAGTTTCCCTTGATATTGTTACGATATAGATTTTTGGTTCTATAGTTTTGCTTTTACTGCGTATAGAGTTTGTTAAAGATCGCAAAGTTATTGTTAGAACTTTGTTCCAGTTTTCATGAAACTTTTTTTTAACTTGTTCAAATAGAAATAAGCATACTTAAAGAATATTCATATTGAGAAACTTCTAGAAGCTATCATTAGTTTGTTTTGTCAATATTTTAGAAAAACCATAAGCATATTTTTGAATTCGAAAAACATTTACTTTACTAATTGATAGAAAAAGGTTCTGTTTGTTCAGCAATTGGCTCACTTACAAGTTTAAGTCGTAAGTCAAACTAAAATCACGTTTGTTTGAACAAGTATGGAGTTAAGCCTAACTCTGAGTAAATACAACATTTAAGGAATGAAATATTTCAGTATAATGCAAAAAAAGAATTGTTATGTAATAGTTTTAGTTGAGATCTTATTCGTACGCAATTTTTGGTTAAAAATATATCAATACATATAGTTAAAGGTTTATTAAGTTAATTTGATTCTAATAAGCTTTTGATCACTAAACGAAGTACTATTCTCTGGTAATTTCTCTCATTAGCTTGATTAAACATAAATGAAGTACGCTATATCCTAGACATTCTGGAGTCGTACTTGATCTTAACCTTGGCAAACTTTCATTTTAGATAAAAAGAAATTGATTAGGACACGTCTTCGCATAAATTTCGCAATTACTATTGTAACTTTTTGCCTTTATAAGAAATTCCCTTAGGCAGAAAAACAAGTACTAGAGACAAAAATAACAAGAGCCTATAAAAAGAGCAAGAAATTAGTTTGAAGTCAGTACTACTAGCTGTAGTATTCGAAGAACTGTCGAAGAGTAAGAAAAAAAGCTACTCTGTACGCAAAAAGCAGAATAGAGTCAAGAAAAGATTCAAGACCCTGAGCCTACCAAGCTTAGCCAAGCGAGTGAAAACCCATGCTATAAAAATATCAGTAAAACGCTGGACTAGTTGCCCAGGTATTCAGTTTCATCCAGCGGTATGGGGTAAAATCTTGAAGCTATCAATACAGCTTCCGCGAACGTGACGTGCTCAACAAAATGCAAAGAGCGGTTAAGCAACGTTGTAAGCATTAGCTTAAAATATGTATAATGTCTCAAATATCTGTGTACAAGGATTAAACAAAAATCTTTAATTTGTCTGATCAAAATTTCAGCCTGATGATTGTTTTTAATTTGTGGTCAGTCTCGGCGTGGGTCGGTTCTTATAAAGTTTGTTCTTATAATAAAATGCGTACAAACGCTCAAAAATACGTCGATTTTTACAAAGATTTTATGGTATGAAAATATACTGGACTCGAGCTAAAGCTGATTAAGGCACTTGCAAAAAGCACAAAGTGAAAAAGTCCAAATCCGATAGTAAGGTTAAGAAGGTAATAGAGAAAAATTAATTATATAGCCGGAATTGGTGATTAGATTGATGACTTTGAAAAAACCAATCAAAACGGAGCATTTAGCGAAATCTCTGCTGACGAAACTCCCCGGCGAAACTCAACAATACTACTAATGAGTAATGTGTTCACTACTGAAAGAGCACATCAAGTAGAAGGGGGTAAGTGATCAGTAAAAATTTTGGTAAATCAAGAACAATCTTGGCAAAGTTTCCTAGCTACAAGACGCAATTAATGGCTTCGATTGAAGATTTCTCACAGAAAGTTTGGCTAAAAAAATTCCTGCCAAAAATGCATGAAGAGCGCAGTAAACGTACGGTAAGTTACTCGTTCATTGTGGAGAAAGATATCTTTTTCTCTCCTTAAGTTGCTGCTAACATAGATTGTGGATTATACAGAGGTCCCGGGACAGTCGAAGCGAGGCTTACTGTTCTAGCCATTCATAAGAAAATGTTCCCTGATGTGTTATTATAAAACATTTTGTTTTTGTCAAGAATTCATCCCAGAACTCCTTGCCGGAATTGGCCTTCTCAATATAGACAATGTTAGCCTTAAGCCCACCACACACTTGTGCGATAGCATGCAATTTTGGTCGCATTCAATCAAAATTGCAGCACATTGCTTCTGTGCGCGGGGGCCTGCGATGCAATTTCTATCGCATGCAATACTGATCGCATGGATCAAACATGTTTGATTTCCTTAAAAGTGAGTGTACCTTGTCGGAGGTTACTGCAGCTTCTCGCAAACGTGTGCGGTCATGTGCGACAACAATTTCGATTGCATGCGACCAAAATTGCATGCTATCGCACAAGTGTGCGGTGGGCTTTATATATAGACTATCAAGGGCCAATACATACAGATTAACAGCCTTGTCATGCATTTAGTCTTGTTCCCATGAAATATAATAGCGATTAACTTAGTCCAACAATATGATTCCGTGAATGCACTCGATGCATGGTGAATATTATTTCGACAACTAGTTTAAAGGAAAACGCTATCGGAAAAGCATATTATTCCACCATAACAAAACGTCTATGAACAAAAGAAGCATCAATCATAACTAACATCTTTTTCTTAGTATTGATCACTCAGTAAAGTCAAATTGATGCCAATGGTTTTAGTGAAACGTAGAAAATACTATAGCCATATAAAGAGGTATAATTTTACCAATAATGATTAGGAAATTGTTCACGCCAACATACGCATTTTTTTACAGGTTTTTTTTTATAAGAACCGCGGCAGTGAATTTGACCGAGGCTTGTTGTTCTTAATTTTTTGGCGATTTGTACCTAAAACTGTTCTTAAATTGTTCTTATTTCTATGTGTATTTGAACCGAGGAAAAGTTAATCCTCAGCTCGACTGCAACACATGCATGCATTCTCGTGGATTCGCTGAGTCATTTTTCAAGACGATTTCCAATGATTATTAAATTAACCGCGAAGCGTTTCTTGTTCATTCTGTATCGTTTAGTAAAAGATCGAAGCTCAGTAGTTTGAGAAGTTTTAAAGAGAATTGAGCCATGGAGCCGAGCCTCAGCTTGCTCTTTAAAAAGTCTTCAAATTTTGGCCGGCTATACAAAGCAGGTTGTTTCCGTTTTGATTGAGTCGTAAAAAGACTCGATTATCTTTATTTCGTTTCCACCATAAATGTTAGAGACTCGCGCTGTTCTTGTAAAGTTGTTCTTACAAAAAAGTGTGTAGAAGAGGTCGTTCCGGGGAGAGGGGTTGCTTAAAAAGGGTTCTCTCAGTTTGTCGATACTACCGTTCCAAGCGGGAAGAAAGTTACTATTGGAGTTGTCTATTGAGCTCAAAATGTTTTCAACCATTCGTGAATTATTTCGATGAAGTTATTGACAAGATTACAAAAGAAAATAAGTAAATTATGCTGCTTAATGACTTTAATACAATGTCATGAACTACAGTAGCTGCAATTTAACATAAGAATTTTTAGACTGCACGTGATTCAGATTTATTGTTCCCTATGCTAATGAATTAATAGTTAAAGGGCCCACTAGCTAGTTCCATGTGGGGTGTAATAAGGCCCTATTCCTGGTACCTTGGTTTTTTTTTGTCTTTTTTCGCTTTATGTTAACGATAGCTAAGATGTTTCTTCGGTCGCCAGACTAATATTATTCGCTGATGACACAAACCTTATATTATGTCATAAGGATCTTCTTTACCTCGATTGCCCATATTGAAGTTGATTGATTTGACTTAAAGGCGCCTCATCAATTAAGTCTAATGAAGCCCTATTCAATGTGTGGCTTTGCTTGTTTCTCATGGTTGTGATTTTCGCATGAGAATGTAAGATTGAAAAGCACTAAGAACCTTTTATGATATACACAACCTTTAAAAGTAGTTAAGCAATTGTATTAGTAATTAAAGATCAAGAAACGTTCTCTGGTTGAAGATCAAAAAACACGAGCTTTCGGTTGTCAGCCCTAAAATCTTTGACAAGTAAAGAAATGGAAAGAAAAGCCGTAAGTTAAAATGTTAAAACAGAAACGCAATTACATATAAAATGTTTAAACTCCAAATAAAAAGCTATTTGGCTAGGAAGATGATGTATATTGTTTTTGGCAGAGGTTTAGAATTCTTGTCTGCGTTTTCAGTTGTAGCAATATGCTGCCAAGATTCAAGAATTTTCCTTTGTCTAAAACTTCCCATGTAATGGCTTTGCTTATAGTTGTTGTTCCGGGCATGCTGTGCCATGTTTGAACCCTTTTTGCAAAATTTAATGTTTCCTATGCATATGCGTACTGTACTGCTATAAGTGTTTCTGAATTTTCGCTACTTCCAGGTGATCTGAGACTACAAAAACTGACCAATCACCGCAGGGCAGAAATAAATCATAAAGCTTCACAGAATCCTT
>JAOBAT010082563.1:0-18286 GCA_026413305.1 Hydrozoanthus tunicans
AACCCCCCCCCCCCCCCATCCCCCATTTATTTTCTCAACAACTGAAGGGTCCAGTGCAAAAAACTGTAAGTGGCTTTGTATGAAATGCTACATTCTCCCAGTGGTTCTGAAAAGATAACAGAGATAAATGTGAGAGTTGACAATTTCATCATGCCATTTTTGCACTACATTCCTTCAACTTCCCTCCACAAATCCCTCCCCCCCCAAATCTTTACTATCTACCAAACTCTTGACCACAATGCCTCCTTAGCCCTTCCTTGGTCTTGGGTGATTGTCCTACTCCATGCCCCACCTTTTCAGTACTACAAGTTTAACTACAGTCAGGTCCCACAACCAAATACTTTTGTAACAAAAAACAATTACTAAGGCTAGAGTAGTACCACTTGTGAAAATTTCTGCTGCAGTTGTCACCTTTTGATTTGTTATCATTTTTAATATCATTACCATCATCATCATTACTAATACAATCATTGGTACTACAGTATTGCTTCATATTTCTTTTGAGTTGCTCTTAAAATCAAGTGTTGCTCTTTGTCATCACAATTAACTACTCCACATGTAAGGGAAAATATAATTATTATTTACAATACAAAAAGTCATGATAAATGAATAAGTTATGCATTGTTGATAAAAAATAAAACCCCAAAATTCTAAGATTATTTTTGAATAATACATTTGAAAGTGTAATCAACTGGTATGTGTTAAAGATATCAAGACTCTTGGCTAGGTCGAGGTGATGGTGTATGAGCTGGGGTAGTTGAAGAGGGGCGAACTTGTGGCTTCGGACATTTTGTCAAAAGAGTACGGATTTCTGCTTTTTCATCATATGACTTCCATAGTTCATATAACTGTAAAATTTCTCTTGTTATTTCCAAAACTCTATCCATATCAACAGATAACTCAGCAAACCACTGCCTGCAATCTTTTTGCTGAATAACACAGGCCATGTGAATAGCAGCTAATGCAATGAGATACGGTGGGTACATTAATGAAACATCAGTCCTCAAATTGTCATTGACGATTCTCCAGGCAATTGGTAGTATAGACTGCTCAGAGTCTAATCCAAGATCGGTCACGTACTGGGTAAGAGGGCGGTATGGATGGTATACTACCAAACAACAGTCCATCATCTCTAGAAGATAAAACTCACATTCCAGAACCTGTGGAAAGAATTCAGCATTGCTCTCAATGAACATGTATTTAACTTTTTGAAAATTTGCCACTGATTTTAAATTAATTATTTTGCCATCATATTGTTGTTCAAGGTGGGGGAGGGGGGCACAAAAACACATCATCATCATCATTTTTGAAGTTAAAAAAATGAAACTCATTCTAATTAGTTTCATTGATTTCAGCTGCTTTAATTTGTCTTACATTCATGTCAAAAATGTGAAAACATCAAATTTTGGAGACTAAAAAGTTAGGGTATATCTAAAGGAACATGCCTAACCATCACCCCCTCCCTCCCCCAACAAACCTGCCAACTGGTTCTAGTTCAGTAGTCAATTCCTTGATGAAAACTCAGTCAGAGATAAAAAATGCTCATGAGCACACTCTTTTTTATATAAGAACCTTTTTTATAAGCACATGAGGCTGAAAATCGTCAAAAATTTAAGAACATGTTCAGAACATGCTGAGGCTGGAAAAGGTGAAGAACATTTATTTATGATGATAACCTATTGCAAAATAATAATAACTCATGCAGTGTTATTAAAAATTTGCTTTTCGGTGGGGTTCTTGACTAAAGTTCGCAGATAACAGTTTTACATCACATGTCTTTTGATTTACCAAGTCACAGTTCTTACAGGTATATAGATCTCTGGAGATAAACTGGCAAGAAAGTCAGTACAAGCTACTACTTCTGAACTAGACAGATGCACCACATTCAGTAATGGAATATTTAAATCAGTAAAGATATTTTAAGAACATGTTTAAGAACATTTGAGGCTGATATACCAAAAAATATTTGAGGACGTTCTGACTCAGTCGAAAAATTCGACGTTCTTGTAAAAAAGAGAGTAGTTATACTACTACAAAAATATCTTTCCTTTCAAATCTTAGCCAAAGATTAGTTAACTTTATTGCATACAGATGTTATGACAACTGTTGTTGTAAACTTGATGTTATGAATGAGTTATATAAATGAAGGGAGCTTTCAAAATATTGACATTATTAACGGTTTGCGAACTAGCATTTTTAGCCTTCTGACCTAAATTAAGTTTTAATGGGGTACTGTAGTTTTCAACTAATTTGAATGATCAAATAAAAGTGTAGCTTATCGAGTTGAAGGGCTTTAAACCCGTCTAGGATCTCTAGGGTTAACGAGCCAATCCTAAATCATTGTCGAAAGGGGGAGGTAGGAGCTGATAGGGATCCATCTTAGCCCCTCCGCTGTCAAAAATATCTTTCAACGTAAACAACAGAAAAATCCCGATCACAAATACCTGGTTCATTCGGTAAGGAAAAGTCTCCGTAGCAAAAGCCCAATTGTATTTATTTTTTACAACAGTTGAACAAGCATCCGACAGCCGCTTGTTAGATATCACTCCACATTCTTCTGTTTTCGATGCCAAAAAAGCGCAGGTGGGAGCCATCAGAAGGGGATCGATACTCTTCAAAGAATTCCTTGCGTAGAAGCGTTTAAAAAACACAGTCGCAGTCGCAATAACTTGTTGGCGTAATTTCAGATGTTCTCCCAATGCCTGGATGAAATTCGAATAAAAAATGTGTATCTTCTTGTACTCTTCTTCTGTAAGAAATTGCAAATCTACTTGTCTTTCCAACTGTATTTCTTCTTTGTCTAATATCCACTGATTATAATGAGAACTCAACCAGAAATTTGCCGCCATTTTGAACCTTTCCCTCTCTTTTTGAAGGTTGAAGCCACGGATCTGTTGAGCAGCGGTCGTTATTAATTCCCAGCGTCCTCTGCGGCTTTTTTAGTTAGTTATCAACAGGCAGCCCAAGTTGGGAGGTACAGAATAAAGCTTCGTGCAAAATTAAAAAACATAAGTTTATACACAGTTTGTCGGGGTTTGGGGGCCATTTGGGGAAATTATGGGTTTCAAGGTTGAAACTCATAATCACCTCAAATTAAGATTACCATAAAAAGTACGAATTGAAAATTAAAATTCGCACGCGCAATAGGAAGCTCGCCAAACCTGAAGGACTTATGCCTTAACTTCTTGATCAGTACGCCCGTTTGTTAAAACAAGGGAGTTGAAGCAGTTGAATAGATTTGCGTTTTTCAACTCTTAAGTTTTCCAGACTCTTGGTTTAACACAGGATTTCCTTTTAACAACCCCTGAAAAATATCGGGTTGACTGTTTTACCCCCTAAAAATTTAAATGGTCATACCTACCACCTCATTATAAGAAGTAACCCCAGTACAAACAACACCTTCACCCTCCCTCCCCCCCTAGATCACCAGTCTAGGTTTGGCTCAATGTGAATAAGCAGTAGTATTTTAAAAAAATGTAAATTTGCCTGAACCGCTAGTAAGTAGTAACACATCAGTTGAAAAAATTTAAAACTGCTAAATTCTTAAAAACCAAAGGCAAAGTCATAAATTATTCTCAACAACATTACAAAAATGTTGAAGCGAAGGCCTTTTTTAAAATCTACTTGTTTAGGCAAAGAAAATCAGCGGTCACTTCGTAGGTTTTCAAGCAGTGATTTTAAAGCGGAATATTTTTAGTGAAACTGTGTTTAGCATGATAAGAATAATTAACATCTCAAACCAAGGAAGATTTGACATTTAGCAAGGTCTATCAACTATCATTATATAGGCACATTTTTAAAATTATGACACTGAACATTGATATAAAGTTAATGTATTAGTTCTACCAGTGAGTACTACATTGGTTTATTAATGCCGTATATTAACTTGGATACTTATTTCAAAACGCGGTGTTTCTAACTGCACAAAGTCCTGTCAGTTAAACGCCACGTATGTATCAATAAATCACGTGGTGTACTACGGTTTTCATCATGAACTTGCACTTACATTTGCATCTGAAGGCCAGGCTAAGTTGTTCTAAACTTGTTCTTATAGTTTTAGCGCAAATTTCAGCCTCGTTCTTAAAATTGTTTATACAAAAAAGCATGTACAGTAGAAAAACAGATCCTCGAGTTATAGAACTATACTTTGACGGCCGCATTTAAGACTGAACTCTTACTTCACTGATTTTAATTGACCCCCAGATAGTTTCTGTTTTAGGTGGCAGTGGTTTCATGGTGGAGCTATATGGCCAAAAAAGGGCCGCACGGTTGTCAAGTTCATCAACTGCCTTGGTTTTCCTGAACACCACGACCGGCTCCATAGAACGCACACACGGTTTGTCGCAAAACTGCGACAAGAAATACAATTACATAACAGAACTTTATTCGACAAGTTACAGAGTATACACCAAAAACAAACACAACCGGCTCCATAGTATTGTGTTGGATTTATTTTAAGAGGTTGGTCCAAGTAATATAAAAAACAGCCTGGGAATCTAGTAACGCTAAGCATAAATATAGCAAAACATTTAGTCTCGTCCGAGGTTTTGCGATTTTTTTCCGTCTGACGAGACGCAAACAAATGCCAAGGTCTTAAACTTGCTACTTTTGGCGTTGACAACGTTCAGTTAAAAGCCTTATTTTCAGTTGAAATAACTACCTAAAAAAGGCGTTTATTTTTCACAAATATATAAAATCTAAAGAAAATAATAATCTTTTTTAATCTCAAGATAAAATTACAAAACGTAAAAATATATAAAACTTTATAAAATGCAGTGCACTATTTTAAGCCTATTTACAGTAACAAACTTAAAGGATAACAAACCAAATCACCCCCCCCCCTAAAACAAACAAAAAAACCCAGCCTTTTCCACTGTCGAAAATATATACCAAAGTTTCAATGGTATATATAGTTCTACAATACAACCCCCTTTTCCTATTTCTAGAACCGTATTTTGGTGTTAACACGAGTATTACCTACTATTCAGTAAGCCCAATACTATACTTTTTTCTATAAAATTCACTATGCTAATTCTCTTTCTCACCAACAACCTCGATGGTTACAAACAACATTTGAACTCGATATGGGTTGGAGCACTGCCATTGTATTATTCTACAAACTATTGAAAGGGGGCGTTTATACGAGATAAATAAAGTGCGCTACTTTTGAGCAGGCTTAATGTTTTTCTCAAATAATACCATGAACCTGAAATCTCATGTTTTTACGATTATAAACTTTTAAATTGACTTTGTGGACTTACGTAAGCATGATGATCCAAGCCAGCCTAAACCTCACTCGAATATCGGACATTCACACTTGTGATCAGTTTACTCCCTAAAGACACACAAGCGCACCGTTTTTTCTACTCAGTAGAAACAACCGCGCGTGTACTTAATAGGCCTGATGCGTATTTACGTCAAACAATACCAAGCCTCGCTTTCGAATCACGAAAGTGTGAACATTTCTCAAATCAAATCCCAAAGAGTCCACAAATGAAAAAAATTCCTTCGTGAACTCGGTTGCACGTGCAAAATGCTCACACCTATTTCTTGAATACGAGGCTTGGGGGTGAAATTGACTAGTTTGACGTCAACATGCATAGACCTATTGAGAGTTTCAGATTCGACAACGAATACGAAAACGAGTTTTCCCATTCGTCATACTGCGCAAGCCGGAATTGCAAAGAAATCACGCCAACTCGTATTGCAAAAATCTCGAAGTCCGCGCGTGGAGTTTTTTTTTTGAAATCTTGTAATAAAGAAGATGACGACGACCATTTTTTGGCAGCACCACGAGATGGCGCAATTTCTTCGCAACTTCTGGCATGCGCAGTATGACGAATTGGAAAAAACTCGTACTTGTGTTCGCTGTCGAATCTGAAGTCTTTAATGTCTGCCAAGCAGAAACACGCTTGTGCAGTGAGCTTCGTCTACTCAATCATGAGTTGAATCCTCTGGTTTGTACTCCACAAGCGGCGGAAAATGGTAGCCATGTTCTTCGTCGGCTGCTAATCTACCCGAGGTATTCATCACTTCCTCCTCAGAATAGGTTCCCCGATCTTCTAGGTCTCGTACGGTCTCCTGAAAACGCTCCCCCCCGGCCGCCTCTGGCTGTCGAAAAACATAACACATTTAACCGTTAAAACAGAGCGTCCTGTCATCAAAGGGACAGGTATTATTTCCGAAGGAGGGTATAGCAGTAATACAAGAAAATTAAATGGGGAGGGGAAGGGAGGGGAGGGGAGGGGAGGGAATCGGTCCCGCGTCAAACATTTGTCATTCAAAACAAATTACACCTTTTGTACCTACAACGAAAGAGTGATACACTGGTACCTCGTGCACACGTTTATCTTTTCTCCTTTTTACCATAATGTGTATAGTACATTCAAGGCAATGATAGTTTTGGTTTGTTTAACTTTGCAATGAACTATAACAAAGTGTAAACGACTGCCGTTTAACTTCTGATCTATACGCAATAGAAAATAAGACCCATTTGGTTTATCTGGCTTGACTCGTTGAATATAGCACAGAACCCTCGTAACCATATATACATCTTGCGATCACTGCCGGATACGAAATGGAAATGTATTCCTCTAACCAATGCAGTGTCACGTTCACCGAGGTCTAAAAGATTCCTAAACTTGCAACCTCAATCATTTACATCACTCTTCTGTCATGATTTGGTAACACCCAAATACAATACCACATGTTTATAAAAGTCCACCCATCCAAACCAAAATTGAGAATGCTTCTGGCTATGAATTCGTGCCCAAAACTTACTCGGCCAGACTGACCACAGGAAGCCCGTCAAGATTAGTGTTGCTGCAGCAACAAAAATCTCTAAAGCATATCGAAGCAAAGAAAGTTTTCACTGAAATAACTTTTTGAGGGTAGATATGACGTCATTCAGACAGTACAAATTAGTCTATTCTTTGGTTGATTTGTCAAATCATGTCTGTGTGCAAAAAACAGATATTGCTTATTCAACACAAATACACAAATATTTAGTTAATTTTATTTCACAAAGGCGAGTTTTAAAAAAGTTTTTATATTTGACACACTTTCGCCGTAGTGCACATGTCCAGCCCATATTCTTTAGATATAGTCTCAATCGCGACACGAAAATGATAAATTGCTTGTTTAGCTAAACTCCAGATTTAACAAAATAGCGAGTGTCCCGGCCTGTCTAGCTCTACACTTACCTCATCTCTTTGTGGATCAAGAAGAGGCTGCTGCAATGGGCTTTGTGTTGTCTCTTGCTCTACACTTGATAATACCAGACCAACAAACACAAGCACAATACCTGCAGTAAAACAGATTCCACAGTAAAAATTTGTGTTGCAATTCAGAAGGGTCAGAATGAAAATTACCTGATTTTAGATCTGACTATTTAGGCTAAGGAACATATCCTAAAAAAATCAACTGATTACTGAGAATCAACATTAAAATTTACTGATTACTAAGAATCAGCTGAAAGAAATTTACTGATTAACGAAAATCAAACAAAATATAAACTCTTTGGGAGAATCAACCAAAAAAATTAACTGGTTACTGAGAATTGACCAAAAGTAAGCAGATTATTCCAGGAGGGCGCGCTGGAAATGAGATGTTTGGCTAGCATGGCTCACACGTTTTGCTAGCATTTCTCGCACATTTGGCTAGTATGACTCGCACGTTTTGCTAGCATTTCTCGCACATTTGGCTAGCATGGCTCATACATTTGGCTAGCATGGCTCGCACGTTTGGCTAGCATGGCTCCCATGTTTGGCTAGCATAGCTTGCACGCTTGGCTAACATAGCTCACATGTTTGGTTAGAATAGCTCGCACATTTGGCTAGCATAGCTCACACGATTGACTAGCATAGCTCGCACGTTTGCTTAGCATAGCTTGCACGTTTGGCTACCACAGCTTTAGTAAGTGTTAGAAGGATGAAAAAAGAACGATGTAAAATCTTTTTTGAAGTTGAAGTTTGTTTACTTCTTCATTCAAAAACAATTCAACAGGAGTACAGCACTAAACTTTCAAGTGCATGCATGCGCCACAATGGATGCCATACCCCTTCAATATCATTTTGATAGTTACTAATAAACCAAGGGGGTCCCCTATTCCTAACAGCGGATCACAAGTCCCTTTTAGAACTACATACCTGTTACTTCAATGATGTTTTCTGTAACAGCATTACTATAAACTTTTGTCAACCTTCTGACAAGTAACCAGTCTTCAAGCCATGTCACAACAGGAACTAAACAGTTAACTCTGTTGGTTGCTGCTGGCCCTGCAATATTTTAAAGTAATTACTGTCAAGTTTGAACCACACAACCAAGAAGTCCCCGACTGCAGCCTTTAACTTTTGACAACATGTCCATTGGAAGTTATTATATATATGTTGATACCACAGAGCCATTAAGATTCAAATCATCAATTAGCCATGATTTTAGTATCATGCAGTACCTTCAAATTGAAATCTTGTTTTGCTGGAATATTTTATCTACAGCTTTGAAAATAAACTAAAAGAAAAATCTACATGTTTTAGAGCTGGTCTCAGAGTTCCTTATTTTAAGACGTTAACTTAAAAGTGTTTGGACAACTAAAAAAACACTTATTTATTATGTCCATGGAGTATGTAAGTACTATATGAAGTTTTGCAACACCATACAGAGATTTAAACCTGGTATCTAAAGGGGTCCACTCATGCATAATTTCTAAGTTATTATTTTAATGGTGGGGGGAGGGAGGGGGCTGATAGAGGTTCATATTTTTTACCCAAAGCAATTCCAACTTCAAAATTAATAATTAATTATTAAATTGTCTACCCAAAAAATTCCCTAATGTTTAAGGCATATAACATAAATAATTGTGCTTCTGTTATTGTTGATTTGAGATGAAGTAAAATGCAACAGTCAAAAATATAATTCCTGCAGTTATTGCAACCCCAAAAAATCCCTTTGGCCATATTTGCAGACCTGAAAAAATCCTTTGGACTTATCAACAATTATTATTCTTAGGTTTACTTACTTTCACAATTACTGTATGACAATCCAGTCAAAGTTCTTAACCCTTAAACTGCCAAAAATGGTTTCAGCAAAAGTTAAAATTTTCTTATTTTAAAACTACTGCTTGAAAACCTACAAAGTGATCATTCATTTTCTTCATTATTTTTTACAAGCAGATCCTAAAATTGTCCATTAGTTCAACAAAGTCTGAATTTTCAATTTTGTTGAAATTTATTACTTTTGAATTTTAAAAACTTAGCAGTAAAAGTGTTAATGTACAGTACTGCAGAAATTACGTTTTCTTTTTTTTTAGATTTTGGCTCAAGGAGTATATATATATATATATAGTAACTTTTCAAAATAACCTCCCAAGAGTGTAGATCTTTGCCAGAGTGAATTAATAGATAAAAAATAAACTGGCTAAAACACAAATGTTCCTTTGCCAAATTTTCGGCTTTATTACAAAAGCCTTCATCAGGACAACTGACTAATTTTTAAATCAGAAAATTAGCATGCACTTTATAATGTTTACATCACACGCATGTTGCGCATACGTTTCAAACAACTTTTAAGTATAACAGTTTTTTAATGGTCCATCAGTTGTCCTGATGAAGGCTTTTGTAGTAAAGTCAAAAATTTGGCAAAGGAACATTTGAGTTTTAGCCAGTTTATTTTTTATCTATATATATAGCAACAGTACATTTATTGTTACAAATAAATAAACAAATGTTATAATTAATCATCATTTACAATAAAAAGACATTTATCAAGGTTGATATTTATCAGAACAACTCTTCTCTCGTATTCATTCATAAAGTCAAAATAGTTCAAAAGCCTTACCGACAGCTTTGTAAAGATAATCAACTGTCAGCGCTGCCAACCATCCAGAAAACAACACCAGAAAAACAACTGAGGATATAGCAACACCGTTGTCCCACTCAACCTACAAATTAAACACTTTGAGTAATCAAGATCATCTCAAGGTATGTAAAACAGAAAAAAGATCACAGGGGTTCAAAAATTTATTTTATGGCCAAAAACTAAAAAATCAGCAAAGCAATGTAAGTATTTACAAAATATGTTAAATAAAAGGATAAAGATTCAGTTTAATTTCAGTTCAGTTTATTTGCTTTACCACATTTAATAAGTATATACCACAAAATTGCTGACTTAAAAAGATTAATTATGTGGCATTGAATCCCTAAAAAGAAACCATTATGTACAGCTAATATAGTTTGGGCTTCCCTGTAATTACTAAGTCACTATAGTTTAAGTATAATTAATAGTGTCGGTGCGGTGGCATGGTGTAGGTAATAACAAAGATCATCATAAATGACAGTGCATGGCGTGGTGGTATAGTGTACAAAACAATAGAGATAACAATAAAAAAAACTTAAATACAAAACAAAATTGTTTTCAACAAAAACCATTCTCAGTATTAAGTTCAAGGTCTTATCAAATAATTTTATCTTAGGTAACAATATAATTACAAAAATTTTTTAAAAACAAACAAAACTATGTCAACTAAAGTTTTAAGCTTTGTTCAAATAATGCTTGCTTGAAAAATAACGGTAATCCGTATTAAAATTAAGCTATACTAAGGCTAGGGACAGCTCATGCAAATCAATCAATTGGTCACCAGGCTTTGCAAGCAGATCACACACTTTTCATGACTTCAAATTGAGCTTTATTAATACTGTGTGACTTTTTCAGTTTTGAATTAGAGTATAATGAAAAAGAAAAAAAAAATTAATATTGATAAACTTGTAAGTGAATTAAGGGAACCAATAAAATCCACCCAATTCAAAATGCATAGATCATGCTTTATGCTTTGGCCACATTTTTCTGTTATCTAGTATTTAAATTAATTGATCGAAAGGCTAAAATACCTTCTTACTGGTATCAGGCCCCCAAAATAATGCAAAGATAACAACAGCATGCACCCCACCAAACAAATTGTTCAACACTCCAGATGTGACATAGTGTACGTCTCCTTTGAAGGATCTCCAAAAAACTGAAAAAAGATTGAATAATAGTGCATAAAGATGTCCTACAATAATTTATTACATTAACACAATAAAAAAGGTTAAAACTATAAAATATTTTACAATTCTAATATGTCAAAAGATCTTAAAATACATTATGTAGGCATACAGTATACTTTGCTACCTTAGAAACACAAATGAAAAGAAATGTAAACTATGTATTTTTTAATTTTTTGACATGTGAAAACTGTAAAGCAATTTTAGTATTGATTTTATCTTTTTCATTATTTTTCATCCACCTGAAAGCCTGAAGACTAGTAATAGTAATACAACATCCTCTTTCGATAAATTCAACTTGTCTCACAGTTTTTACACAAACCTTTTGCACTATACAGATGTTAATTTGAACCAGTATAAGCTTCTTGCTGATTGGACAGCTTTGCACTAAATTTGGCCACTGAACCTGGTAACCTAACTGCCATAAATGGCATAAGCAGTTAGCATGTTGGACTTGTAATCCTAGGGTTGCAAATTTAAACTCTGGTCAGACCATTGACAGAGTTGTATCTTTGAGAAATTAAGCCACTTGAAAAATGGGGGCTAACCTGCAATGAATTAGTGTCCTGTCCAGGGAGTTAAAAACTCTCATCTGTTTAACACTTCAGAAACCTGGGAAAAATACCATGGCAACCAAGGGGCTTACAAAGGGTTTTTGGCGACAGGTGACGTGGTCTTAAATTGAGGTGACAGTCAATCATTAAAACAGCAACAAGCAAGAAATGTGCAACAATTTACGACAGCAACAAAGGCCATCAGAGATCAACTATGTATCAAAACATCCAGGAATGTACGCGAAATCAGTTTCTCATGATATTTTTGTCCATGAGCTTAAAAATTTTAGAATATGCTAATGAGACAGACACTTCTAATTTGTTCGTCATGTTTAAATAATTTGGTTTTTGACAACAATTGATAAACTGGAGCTGTAAAGAAATTGGCAAAGAAAATAATTGCTTAAAAATTGAAAATTTTGACAGCGACATTTTGCTCAGACAAAAACGTGACAGAAAATTTACTTTACACTATAAAAAGATGCGACAAAAAGTTTAAAAAATGTGGGACAGGTGACAGCTGAGCATCCCTTTGTATGCCCCCAGCCTAATGGGTGCTTGGCTCAAGAAAGTGTTTGGCTTTAGCAACAGTAACTGCCAGTTTTACAATACATACCTGAACTGACGCTCCACATTAAACAGCCACCAATCAAGCAAAGAAGAGACAAGACAGCCACTGTAGCAGTGAATGGACTACAATCAGTTGTGTGATTTGGGTTAATAACTGACTCATTGTGTACCCCAATGTTACAAACAAAACTCTCGTTTTTTAAATTAAAGGATATACTTGAAGCTGATACAAGAATAACTCCAAGAAATCCAAGACACATGGCCAAGATCTTCATGCCATTTAGTGAAGTTTTAACCTGATGAGAAAAAAGAAAGGAATAACTTTAAGTTATAACTTCTGTGCAACAGTAACATAGTCATTTTTAAAACTAGTACATTTTTTAGATTATTTACCTAAAACCCATGCAACAATGAATTTATTCTTAATCATTATAACTTTGAACAACACTTCAATGGTATTATAGCAAGAATTCATAAAGTATAAAAATAATTAATTGTTCGATAGTATTAGCAGTATATAATGACAACATTGTAAAGTGTAGGGAAATAAAAATGCTACTGTATCAGCAGCAGAAATAAAGAACTAAAACAAACAGCAACATTTAATCAACTGTACAGACATCGATAAACAAAGTTCATTTCAATGAGAAAGACCAATCAACATTGGAAAAAAATGGTACAAATCGAGAAAAATTTATGATTATTAAGATTATTGCTTGCTCAGTCTGTCTTGCAGAAAATTTTACCCTCAGCCTTTTGTATAAACCAGCTCACTTGTACAGTGAAAGACCTCAGCAAAATTCTTTCCCACACAGACCTCACATGCATTTATCAATAAATTATTATCTCTACATATGCTTATGACAGTCATTGATTGTCAAAATGTATGTCACTACATGAATATAGATCTATGTCTTTGGCTCTGTGGTGACGCCACTAAATGTCACAACCTACTCAGTCAACAAAAAGCTTTTGTCACTAAACCCAACAAAAGCATAAGACCTGATAACATTCTGCCAACCTGGCTACTCTAAGAAAATGCCTATCAGTCGATTACTATCCTGTCTCAGGCATCCTTAACAATTGTTATCATGAAAGCAACAGTCCTCCATCTTGAAAAACTTCTGACATAAGTGCCAATTATTCCAGAACATAACAGTTATATAATATGCCATCCTGATACCAAAAACACCATGGAACTTTAATAAATATATATACTATCGTACTAGGTTGGTTGAATATAAATTATATCAGCCAACAACCAAAAGAGCCCTTTCAAAAACACAAATCATCAAATAGCAAAGAATCATTCTGAGAGATACTGAAATAAGTATTCATTTGAAGTGTGTACGTCCGTTTTAAAAGTGAAAATGCTTGTTTTTGTTTTCAGTTTCTCATTGCAAGTAAATTATGTATAAATGATATCAAAATGTCAATGAGATAGAGTCTGAAGATCATGCAGGATATTCGCAAAATTAATAGCTTGCTCAAAGCCTAGTTTCTTAGCCTTAGAATTAGCACTAGCAAGCACTTGCAAAATAATTAGAAAAAGCGACAGCGTTGGCGTCATCTGACAGAAATATTCAATGAAAAAGATGTGGATAATTTTCACACAGTTAATACCCGATGAATGTGCCTAAACAACGTCAGAAGTTATTACTCTGGACAACATCCGCAAACTGTAAAAATCAGCGATGAATGAGAAAAGTGTCTAGCTAGTCTATCATTTTTATACAGAAACGTCCTACTTACTCGTATAAACGGTAGTCTTTCTATCAAAACCGTGGTCCAAGGAGCGGCCGCCATAAAAACGCCACCGAGAGTTGGATTAAAACTTTTGAGCCCTTGCATAAATAGCATATATGGAGCTGCAAGCTGCACTAGTCCCATAACAGCCAGCTTCCAGTAACTCCTAAAGTTTTTAATATTGGCTAAAAACATTATTTTCATTTCCTCTGATCGACATGACCAGACCAAAAGCATAACCAAATACAACGCAACAGATCCGGGAGTTCGAAGAAGAAACAAAAGACTTGGTGATATGTATGACCTAATCGCAAAATAAATAGCCACAGAAAAGGTTCCTCGTATAACACCGAGAAAAATAAAAGCAAGAATACTTGCTGTAGTGAATTCTCCCCCTGCTGAAGGCATGATAACCTTCGCACTTCGTAAGTTTTTTTAAGCTGAAATACTCATAACATCCGGCTAATCTCGAGTTTACCCAGGTATGACCGCGCGCTTGGCGTACACACGGGTGGATTCACAGGGGAGGGGAAAGGGGGCTGAGCCACCCTTGATACGTTCAAATCAAGAATTAAAACATTTTTATTTAAGCAAGCTTTTTGATATTCTTATCTATTATTTTCGAATATCATTTTTTTATGATATCTTCATCAAATTTTTACATACATACATATATGATTTTATAGATTTTATTTTTACGATCAGTTTCTGTATTAAAGCGCCTCTGATCTGAACTGTAAGGAAAAGGCGCTATCAGTAGCCCATAGTTATGGGCCTATATAAATCTTATTTTGTTTTATTATTTTATTTATTGGTGAAAAATCACGGTAAGAACGTGTTCCTAGCCCCAATGGAAATAGGAATTCTGCTTGTACAGCACAATATATTTTGTTAAAATATATTTTGCTACAACACAACAACAGCAACAACAACAACCACATAACAACAACAACAACAACAACAATAATAATGATAATTGTAATAATCATAATAATATACTAACAATGATAAAAGTAATAGTATGATAATGATGATGTTATTAATAATGTTGGTTTTATTTACACTCCACCAGATGGTTGTTCCTTCACATCCCCAGGGGTTAATCACTTGGAGCAAACACTGATGCAGGGGGCGGTAGGCGGATTTTAGAATGACTTGCCTCATTAACATACACAAAACTTCACATTGAGACAAAATGAGTTCAAAAATCAATAGAGTATCGCAAAGTTAATAACTTTTGAAAATTAGCTCGACACACAGAATACTTTGAAAGAAACGAGGTTGCCTAAACTTTTTACAAATATATTATTGTTAGAGTTTTAAAAAGCTCATTTCTCTGAGACTATCCAATGAACCAAGCCAAAACTTTGACTGGTTACTAACTGCGCTGCACACTATCGAGTTTGGTTTGTTTGATTTGTTTTGTTTGAATAAGGAGGTTGGATTGATGCTTAAATCAGTTATGTAAACAATGAAGCCATCCTGATATCCGTCTTTTTGCATGACCGCGCGGGGATATAAACTTTATAATTAAAGTATCTCTTACAAGTGAGCGAAGTGAACGAGCGAGAAATACTTTAAGCACGAGAAGATAAAATTGTCATCCCGCACTTGGCCGTGTAAAGTTCTGTTTTTTCTTTCCTACAGGTGAAGTCTCTACATAAAACAAATATTCCGATCGCGCACCTGAGCGGGAACCTCTCTAGCTTGTAATTGGCTAATTACGTTAGTAACCATGGCAACACCAGTATCCTCACACGTGAAAAATAAAAACAGTATCTTCATTGAGCGTGATAGGGACAATACGATATTTTAATAAAAAGAAAAATCCTGGTTTTTCATCAACAGGGAAGTATTGGGATAAAACTTAAGAACTTCAACAACCATCTTGAAGGTATTACGCAACGCCAATCTTCGTAAACGTGAAAACTTGTGTGAAAACATTATTTTATTGATACTTAAACTTACAATTCACAGTTAAATTATACATAATGTTTAATCAAGTCCTAGAATGATATTTCTTTCGAAAAAATCCAAAAGCGTGCAAAAAATAACTCCTGAGTGCAGTTTCAAAAGAGATTTTCAAAATCAAGTATGCTTTCACCGCTGAAATATTTATCAAAAATAGATTTATTTATTTTAGACAGTATAAACTTGGTCATGAGCTACAAGTTTTTCAAAAAGTTGAGAATTTTGATATTCTTTATCTGGCTAAGCACACTATAGAATATTTGCGATTTTAAGCGGGCAACACCACAAAATAGCGACGGCTAGTTGGGAGAAAATATTTTCTGTATTGGGCTGAGTCGCGTGCACAGCGACAGATCTAGAGCCCAATACGTGAATATGTCTTCCTCCAACGCCGTCATACTTTGTTGTATTGCCGTCTCAAAATCGCAATTAGCTTTGCATCGCGATCCCGACAACCTTGTTTAAATTTTTGATGACGACGTTATAAAGCTTGGTTCTCCTAACATGAAACACGTTTCCATGTTCCCATGATGCCCAGAAATGGCTTCTCGTTATTGGCTAAGGAAACAATAGCTGATACAGGGTCGAGTGCGCGTGTCAGCCAATCAGAAAACCGCAAGTTCTGAGACGACAATATCGCAAATGCTACCCTGGGTTATATCTCTCTCTCTCTGCCCAACCGCTCTCCGACCTCTTGTATCATGGATAACAAGTATTGACGTCTCAAGATAAAAGAAGGCACAATGAATCGCGATTCTAACAAAAATGAATTTCAAGCTTGAGTCCTACGCCTGAAATTACAGACGCGTTTTTCTGGATCAAACACTAAGGGGGGTGCACATGGCATTACGTGCTGAATCCCCCTTGCACACGAAATATACTTATGGGGGTCTGGTGCGTAGGGGTATAACCCATCCGAACGGTTTTCACAGAAAGTAGAGTCCTGGAGGCAAGTAAGAACACCCTTGTGGAAGAAGAGACCAGGCGGACAACTATATATATATTGAATCCCCCTTACACACCAAATATACTTGTGGGGGTCTGGTGCGTAGGGGTAATACCCATCTGCACGGTTTACACATAAAGTAGAGTCCTGGAGGCAAGTAAGAACAACCTTGTGGAAGAAGAGACCAGGCGGACAACTATGTACAAATACAACCCCGTGTGAACACTGGATAAACTTTGTTTGGTCAAAAGGGTGGGGAAAAATCCCTTGGCCTGGGCATTTCAACGCTTCTGAAAAAGTAAAAAAACAAAACAAAAATGTTAGCCATATCTTAATTACAAACCAAAGTCATTTCAACAGGGTTCAATCAGTTTTCGAGAAATGGAAAGATCAAGGTAACATAAGTAAGAAGGCCTAGTTTCAAGTCTCGACGTTGAGTACTCCAAAAATGGCAGTGAATGTAAAATCAAACCTTTTCGAGGGAAATGTGTGTGAAAATGACACCAGTCAAACAAGTCCTCAGATAATGTCCTAAATGTCCTATTTTCTATTGCTTGCCTTTTTTTACAAATTCAGTGAAGTCAATAGCCGAAGCTTTGCCACTTTGTCAATGCAATCCTGCTCTTTATATTACCGGCTACCATTTTGGTTGTCATAGCTGATGGATTTGAAGTAGCTGTGCATGGTGTGGCCCCAGCTACAAAGAGTCTATTAGCCAAATACCTTCAAGCAGAGTTGTCCGTTTCGAAGATTAAAAAAAAAACAAGTTCAAGTTAAAACTAATATAGGCAAGCAAAGGCTCTTTTTAACAGATCATTATTAAGCCTTGCATGTCTGCATAACCAAAATGATAAGTTCTAGTTGAGTGCCAACTACAATAGTCTCTTGAGGTTTGTTTGCATGAGAGTTTCAACTGAGCACTACAGTAAGTTAACCAGCGTATGCTTCTGGCCCAGTTATTCAAAGACTGATCAGCCCTAACCCACGGTTTTGTTTTCAATCCATCCTGGTGCTTCTCGCGATCCGTTAACTGATTAGGCCTGGATATTTGTGGTTAACACGTTTATATTGTCTGAACTCTGAGCCGTGTTTGTGAGCAAAGCAAACCTTTCTTTTTAAGGGTATAGCTGTTTAAAGTTTTGCTTAAAATTAACCGGCTTTTGAACAATCGGGCTGTGTACTGCAGAACAATCAGCGCGGTTGTTACCAGGATATGCTATCTTAAGCTGCAAATTTAATTGAGTCTTTAACTCACCCGTAGTTGGTAACACTGATGCTGTAGTTGACGGTGGAACTGTTGAATCCTGTACAGTAATGACGGTAGTTTGTGTTGATATTTGCGGTGTTGTTGATTCAGCTGTCGTTGACGATGGAGTTGTTGGGTTTTCTACGGCGGTTGTCGTTGCCTGTGTAATTACTACCGGTGTTGTTGATTCAGCTGTCGTTGATGATGGAGTTGTAGA
>JAOBAT010082574.1:0-10268 GCA_026413305.1 Hydrozoanthus tunicans
GACTTTCAATGGATCCGGTTAGGATTAGGTTAGGTTTGTAGCCAGTGGACTTTCAATGGAGCCGATTAGGATTAGGTTAGGTTTGTAGCCCATGGACTTTTAATAGAGCCGATTAGGATTAGGGTAGGTTTGTAGCCAGTAGACTGTTAATGGAGCCGATTAGGATTAGGTTAGGTTTGTAGCCAGTGGACTATTAATGGAGCCGAATAGGATTAGGGTAGGTTTGTAGCTCGTAGACTTTCAATGTAGCCGATTAGGATTAGGGTAGGTTTGTAGCCAGTGGACTTTTAATAGAGCCGATTAGGATTAGGGTAGGATTGTAGCCAATAGACTTTTAATGGAGCCGAAACTAATTGTGGAGCTTCATACGGTCATCCAATTTCATCACCACGGACAATTGACAAATTCCGAAATTAAAAAATGGCGGCTGTACCTTTGGCCACAATGCATTGCGAGCCTGAAAGAAACTTAGTAAGAAACTTTTTCCTTTTTCTAACAACACCGCGTGTGTCAAATGTGAAGGCTACAGATTCTTTTTTATTCGTGTTTATGAGCATGCACTGTTTGACGTTTATGCGCTGGGGATTATGGGTGAATATACAAGCCGTCATTTTATGCGTATTTGTGGATTGAGTTATATACTACGTTAGTAGTAAAATTTCCTAGTTCGAAGAGGTAAAGAAAACACAAAGATGGAGGCAAAGCATATTTTTGAATTCGAACATAAGGATTTACAGTGATATTGACAAATCTTTAGTTTAATTCAAAAACAGCGCGGCGAGTACAGCTAGCGTTTTGCCGTTACTAGTTGGTCAGGAATAATTAAGCCCATAATAATAATCAACAGTAGCATTGCACAGTTTTGCCTGGAAAGGTGTGTTTATAACCCTTTCAATCACAGTCAGTTATCAACATCTAACTTCTCCTTACATTACACGTGCAAAACAAGACATTTCAGTCCCTTCCTCCTGTGACATTTGGTAATGGGAATGGGAATTGATCAAAGTTTAAAATTCTCCCAAACTTGTTCCATATAAAGTATAAGCTCTAGTTGGGAGAATTTACCAATACATCGGGACATGCAGAAACGGTTAAACATAAAAAAAATAATGTATATCCAGGAACCTTATTCATACTTACTTAGTTTCGCGGAGTCGGAACTGGCATATTTCGGGAGCATTAATTTTCTGAATACCGTATTTATTGGCCCGAGTAAGTATGGTTGAGCAACCACGGTATTTACCATTTGTGTCATAGGTTTACTTTGGGTAAACACCACATTTGCATCAGGTTTGCTCTGGCAAAAGTGATGCAAGTCCATTTTTATGTCCGGTGTTTAATAAACTGTTTTTGTTTAATTGGCAATCAGTAGAAGCAACGTTTATAATCGAAACAAATCACATACTGAAAATGTGAATCAATTTATTCTAATTTATGGATAAAAGTCAAGTGTGAAAATTTGGCCAAATTTGGAATTATCTAAACAGTTGTGATTCTAGCTGCATGACACACTGAGTGAAACTGAACAAAAACTGTAAATATTAAACCACTGTTACAGTGCGCAGTGTTTGAATTACTGATGTGAAATGCCGATATCTTTTTTTCTTTCATTAATTATTCATTTTTAAAGCAATTGTGGAAGCGTATATAATAAGTTTCGCGTGTGTTATTTCTTGTTTAAACTCTTTAACAATTTGCAAAATTAAAGTAAGGGCATGCATTGTTTAACGTGATTTAGACGAAATAAGCGGATCTTGAATTTCTTTCGACCACTCCAGATCGAGGTCAAGTCCAGTTAATTAAAAACGGATTGTAAAAGTATCAGCTGACTTCTCAGCGGTGAATAGGCAATCGTGCCTGACACATGAGGAAGGAACTGAATTTCTTAATATATTGGTTGCTTGTTACAGCAATGAAGCTGCTGCTGTCTGTTCATGAGGGCGTTCAACCTAAATGATTGGCAAACACGCTGAAAAGTTATTCTGCACAAGGATGTTTAATTTGAAGTTCTTTGTTGTGTTTATACTCGTGGCTAGCGAACTAAATCGTCAAGCGATTGGTGAGTGACTCAGTTACTTAAATCGTATGAAAGTAGATGGGTATTTGTTCATAGCAAGAAAACACCTTTAAAGTACAGTGCACGGCATTTCTTTAACTACTCGGCCGTAATTACAGAAGAGGGAAAGGCTGTGATAATCAACCACCAAAACTAACTGCTTGAATGTTTGATTGATCATACCAAAGAGTTATGAGTATGAAATTTTAAACATCGGGATTTAAACTCCTGCTTACTATAAAAACTGACCCAGCTAATAAACAACGTTATCATATTTTCAGCCAAAGCGAATATTTGCAAGTTTGAGCATTTTTACAGAAGTTATCAAGTAATAGCCTGAAGATAAGTTTTCCCCGAGTTTCTGCCGCTTTAGTTGGTTTCAACGCTAGATTTATTGTTATATGGTCTACGACACAGATACTACAAGTAGTCAAACTACTCATCTGGAATTTCGTTGTTGTTCAGGCTGTGCCGGTTTTGTTGGCCGATTGATAAACTAAAAAGTGACAGTATTAGCTTAATTGAAGCGAGTATAAATTCGGCATGATCATGATCGAGTGCATGGATAAAAATAAACTTACCCTAAGATATTTAGCATGCAACAATAACCACGACACAGTATCAGAGTTGTTTACCGGCAGAGGAACATACTAAAGGTCTATGAGAAATTGGAATTAATACGAGAACTGACTAATACTGACAAAAATCAAAACAGAACGATGTTTAGTTTACTGCTTTCGCTTGTGCTAAAACTATTTGGCCATTCAACGGTATCAGCTAGTTTATAGCGTGGGTAAGAACAAAAACTAGTTGCGAAGTAAAAGAGAAAATAAATTACCGCGCTTGGCTGGCGTTATCGAGCACGTATAGAATAACACACCCTTGATTGACAAGTGTGACATGACTATTAATCTAGATTTAAGGGTGAACATTGAGAGTTTTGTTTCCGCATCCGTATTATCGCTTTCGCTCAGTTTGTGTCACATGTTTCCTCTATTCTCAAGACCGATGGTCAACATAATTTTTTTGTCCTCAAAATTACCCCACGAAAGGCAGTTTTGAATCTAAAATGACCCGAGTTGTAGAAACGTAGTTTGTTTTTTTTGACAGTATTAGTTGTTAGTTTCCCAAAAGGTTAATATAAATATCTTATTAACCGAGTGTGAGTTCTTTCCCGGGAAATATTTTCCCGAGGTCTTTCACTGTACAGATCGGTCTGTGCTAGAAACCGAGGGCAAGTATTTTCCTCGACCGACCGAGCAAACGAGGTTGTTAAGATATTCATTACATGGCTTCAGTCTTAGATCAGTAAAAGAGAACTAACGATTATCTCTGCGCGCTCGCATTAACGTGAAATCGGTCCAATAACTTCCAAGTCCGGTAAGGGAAGTTATTGGACCGATATTCGGCCAATCAGCGCTCAGGATTTGGTTATTGGCACTAGAAGTTTGACTTGCAATGTAATAAAGTCTTTTTATTGACATTACACTCTCAGTACGGAAATAGCACGTGAGGCATGAAGACTACACATGTGACAACATCAATAAGACTCTTGCGTGCTTAACTTAACTACTTAAAACGTAGGGGAAAAGTATCTTTTCGATATCAAGAAAGAGCCGGTGTTGTTAAAAATAACATGTTTGTCCTAAATCTTTTAATTTTCTTCCCTTAGAACCATAAAAACTAGCTGATAGTCACTCCCTTTTGAAGTCTTGCGTGTTTCTTAAATCCAAATTCCGGAACTGTGAAAACAAAAATTGTTCCACTAACATAATATTGTTACTTTAGTATTTAGAAACTTTTATGAAAACCAGATCGTTCTTGGTTTCTAGTCAAACTGAAATGTGAGGTTCCTAACTAATGTACTACGCAATTATCTTGCGTTTGTATAAAGAGAGTTGGTTGAGTTCCATCTTAGAAAAAAGGAGGTGCCTAAAAAGTTCCACGTGTCAGAACTTCATTTTAGACTATCCCTTTATACATGTTTTGCAATCAATGCAAAATTGACCATTGTTCAATCTTCATGACTGATTTTTTTATTACATAAAATTTATCTCTCGCAGCAAACTTTGTTACACGTAAAAATGGAAAACCCGTGGTGTACAGTAGCAGCAGTACAGTTAGTTTCTCCTGGACGTTCAGCGGGAACTATGATGTTAAATGGGGCCTGGTGACGGGACAAAGCATTTCCACTACTCTTGTATCAATTCCATTAAGCCAACAACAGGGAGTGAGCATTCAACAGCAAGTGTACTTCAAAGGCAGTTGGGTTAATGTAAGAGGCGTTTGGGCGTATGATTCCCTTAATGTAAATAAAATAGCCACATTTACCCTTCAAAACCTGCAGACCGGATATGAGGGTCTCTATGGATGTGCGTTGATGTCTCATGGATCGGTGAGCGATATTGACTTTGTGTACCTTCAGGTTCGAGGTAAGCAGAATGGTTTCTATTTCTCAGCGCTGCAAGGGCCTTACGAGTTGACGTCATAGCTTAACTTCCGTGAAAACTAACTCTAGTGCTCTTTTTGCGCGCCCTTCCTTTTCTTCATACGTTTAAGAGGAGACACAACCATCTGTTCGACTTTGAACAGCTAACAGCTCGGCCACTGTGTCACCGACAGAGACGTACGTACCAAGAGTTAACTTTAACCTTTTCAGTCTTGAATGTACTAGTAAATTCTCCCAACTAGAGCCCTGACTTTTCATTGACCAAGTTTGGGAGAATTTAATATTTCATCTTCAACAGTATGCTTTGTTTGATCAACTCCCATTTTCTCATAACCAAATGTCTTATTTTGTATGGGTCATTTGAGGAGAAGCTAGATGTTGATATCAGACTAGGACTGAAAGGTTAAATAAACTACAGTACGTATTTCGTATCCCGGGTGACTCTTTTTCTAAGAATTAACAAACACGTGACAAATTTTTACCATCGGATACAAAAATATGCAGTAACATGTCCTGAAAAAGCGAGTTGAGATTAAATTGTCTTTCTTCTAAGACGGATAAAAGTAGAAATCAAATTAAAAACAGTTCAATTCTGGTCGTAGAAACGCCGAGCTTCACTTCACCAAGGCCGCCGCAGACAAAAACGATCAGTGTGGGAAGCCGGCAAAGCATAGCTTGCACGGCAACTGGACAGCCTCCACCAATAGTGCAGTGGGTACGGTTAAGGGATGGAGGAGTCATGGCAACAGGTAGTTCTAGTGCTACCCTTTCGTTTACTTCATTTACAAGGGCCGAAGAGGGAGGTTACATGTGCCTTGCTTCCAACAGCCAGGGTACAGTCACAGCAGGGACAAGAGTGGTGGCCTCGTGTGAGTAGTATTGCGCATGCGTTGGCCTTTGTTGTTTGATCACAAATAGATTGTGTTATTTCTGTATTGCATTCGCCACGATATACAATAGATGAGATTTGAAAAAAGGCAAAAACACGAGAAGTGGCGAGGGGACCACAGAAAGCAAGGACAAGGAGGTCCCCTCGTTAGACTAAGGTTAATTATCTTTTCTTGGGAGGAAGCAACAGTATAAAAAAAGTAAGTTAATGCAAGATACGGTGACACTTACTTTAACTCTCCTTATATCTCGCCTTTACTAATTAAACTTACCTCGCCTTAACTCCTCTAACTTTGCTTTAACTCAACTTATCTCGCCTTAACGCACCTTATCATCCCGTAACGCACCTTATCTTGCCTTAACTCACATTATCTAACCGTAACGCACCTTAGCCTACCTTAAATCACCTTATCTTGCCTTAACTCACTTTATCTTGCCTTAACTCACCTATTATCGCCTTAACTCACATTATCTTGCCTTAACGCACATTATCCCACCTTAAATCACCTTATCTTGCCTTAACTCACCTCGTCTTGCCTTAACTCACTTTATCTTGCCTTAACTCACCTATTATCGCCTTAACTCACATTATCTTGCCTTAACGCACATTATCCCACCTTGAATCACCTTATCTTGCCTTAACTCACCTCGTCTTGCCTTACTTCACATTATCTCACCTAAACTCACCTTATTTCGCCTTAACTAACTTTATCTAATCTTAACGCACCTTATCTTGCCTTTATCATAGCTCACTTTGTCTCGCCTTAACTCACATTATCGCACCCTAAAGCAACTTATCTTGCCTTAACTCGCATTATCTTGCCTTAATTCACCTTATCTCACCTTAACGCACCTTAAATTGCCTTAACGCACCTTATCTTGCCCTAACTCACCTTATCTCGCCTTAACTCACATTATCTCACCTTAACTCACCATATCATTCCTTAACTCACATTATCTCACTTAACGCATTTTATCTTGCCTTGACGCCCCTATCTTGCCTTAACTCACCTATTATAGCCTTAACTCACATTATCTAACCTTAACTCACCTTATTTCACCTTAACTGACATTATCTCATCTAAATTCACCTAATCTCGCCCTAATTCACCTTATCTTCTCTTTAACTCACCTTCTCTTGTTTTGACTCACCTCATCTTGCCTTAACTCACCTTATCTTGCCTTTACTCACTTTATCTTGCCTTAACTCACCTTTTATCGCCTTGACAAACATTATATAACCTTAACTCACCTTATTTCACCTTAACTGACATTATCTCATCTAAATTCACCTTATATATCTCGCCCTAATTCACCTTACTTTCTCTTTAACTCACCTTCTCTTGTTTTAACTCACCTTATCTTGCCTTTACCCAGCTTATCTTGCCTTAACTCACCTTATCACGCCTTAAGTCACATTATCTCACCTTAACGCACCTTATCATGCCTTCACTCACCTTATCTCGCCTTAGCTCACATTGACTCACCTTAACGCACCTTTTCTTGAATTAACTCATCTCATGTCGCCTTAAGTCACATTATCTCACCTTAATGCGCCTTATCTTCCCTTAACTCACTTTATCTCGCCTTAAATCTTATTACCTGACCTTAACGCACCTTATCTTGCCTTAGCACACTTCATCTTGCCTTAACTCACCTTATCATGCCTTAACTCATCTTATGCCGCCTTAACTCACATTATATCACCTTAACGCACCTTATCTTACCTTAACTCATCTTATTTCGCCTTTACTCTTATTTTCCTACCCAAACGTACCTTATTTTTCCTTAACTCACCTTATCACGCCTTAAGTCACATTATCTCACCTAAACTCACCTTTTCTTGAATTAACTAATTTTCAGTCGCCTTAACTCACATTGTCTCACCTTAACGCATCTTATCTTGCCTTAACTCACCTAATCTTGCCTTAACTCGCCTTATATCACCTTCTCTCGCCTTCACTACCCTTATCTCGACTTAACTTACCTTATCTTGACTTACCTCACCTTCATTTGCCTTAACTCACCTTATGTCGCCTTAACTTACCTTATTTCACCTTATCTCGCCTTCACTACTTTTATCTTACCTTATCTCGCCTTAACTCACCTTATAATGCCTTATCTCGCCTTATCTAGCCTTCACTACCCTTGTCTGACCTTAACTTACCTTATCTGGCCTCAACTCACCCTGATTTCCTTAACTCACCATATGTCGCCTTAACTCACCATATCTCTCCTTCACCACCTATATCTCACCTTAACTTACCTTATCTCTACTTAACTCACCTTGATTTGCCTTAACTCATCTTATCCCATTTTAGCTCACCTTATCTCGCCTCACCTTATCCCACTTTTGATCACCTTATTTCGTCTTAACTGACCGTATCTCACCTTAACTTACTTTGTCAGGCCTTAACTCATCTTGATTTGCTTTAACTCACTTTATGTCATCTTACATCACTTTATCTTAACTTACTTACTTTTACTATCCTTATCTCACCTTAACTTACCTTATCTCATCCTAACTCACCTTAGCTCTCTTCCCTAACCTGATCTCACCTTAACTTACCTGACCTCCACTTAACTCATCTTGATTTGCCTTAACTCACCTTATATCGCCTTAACTCACCCTATCTCTCCTTAACTACCCTTATTTCACCTTAACTTACCTTGATAGCCCTAACTTACTTTATGTCGCCTCAACTCATCTTATCTCATCTTATCTAGCTTTTACTACCCTTATCTCACCTTAATTTACCTTATCTCGACTTAACTCACCTTCATTTGCCTTATCTCATCTTAACTCACCTTTTCTCGCCTTAAATACCCTTATCTCACCTTAACTTACCTTAACTCGTCTAAACTCACAATATCTCACCTTTACTATAGCTTTCACTACCCTTGTCTCACTTTAACTTAGCTTATCTCGCCTTAACTCACCTTGATTTGGCTTAACTCACCTTATATCGCCTCAACTCACCTTATCTCGACTTCACTACCCTTATCTTACCTTAACTAGCCTATCACCACTAAACTCACCTTGATTTATCTTAACTTACCTTATCTCACTTTAAATCGCCATCACTACCCTTATCTCGTCTTAACTTACCCTATCTAGCCTTAACTCGTATTCATTTGCCTTAACTCACCTTGTGTCGTTTTATTTCACCTTATCTCACCTTATCTCGCCTTCACTACCCTTATCTCACCTTTACTTACCTTATCTCGACTTAACTCACCTTGATTTGCCTTAACTCACTATATCTCACCTTATCTAGCATTCACTACCCTTAATAAACCTTAAGAGCCGCTGACTGAGAAATCAAATACTCGTGGACAAACGTCAATTTTCCAATTTCTTTATATTTTGCCTGGAAAACCCCTTTAGTGAACTCATTTTAGAAATCACACTTTAACTTGCAACTGAGCTTTCGTTTTTTTTGGAGAAATTTAGGAAAACCTAAATTAGCGCTCACGGGCCCTCGGGGCCTGGTAATTTCAATGAAAAGTCCGTCAACTTTGACTCTCGCGTACACGCAACTGCTTTTTTCTATGGAGCTGACATTTCTCACAAAATTAGACAGTTACTTTAAAAACAAGGATATGTAAAAATTTTAAAACCAAAACCATGTGGTCATGATATTTTTTTTGTTTAATTTTACGTACTTGCAGCAACGGTACAACACTCTGAAAATAACCAAATTTTACAGGTCAAAAAAAGCAACTGCGATGTCGAGCTTTGTCACAAATTTTACACTGTAGTAAAGCTCTATTATAGTATTACAACATATTGAAAATCCAGCTTGGGTAATTCATAAACAGCCCGCTGCGAGTTTGGAAAGTCGAGACTATTTTTGACATTAGTGCAACACTCCGAAAATAGTCTAACTTTACAGTTCAAAAAAGCAACTGCGGTTTCAAGCAGTTGGCACTAATGCTGCAAGTACGCAAAACTAAACAGAAAAAATAAAATGACGACATAGTTTGAATTTTGAAATTTTTAAGTATTGTTGTTGTTAAAGTAACTGTTTAATTTTGTGAGAAATGTCAGCTCCATAGAATAAAGCAGTTGCGTGTACGTGAGAGACAAAGTTGACTAACCAGGCCCCGAAGGCCCATGAGCGCTAATTTAGGTTTTCCTAAATTTCTCGAAAACAAAAGCTCAGTTTATACAAGTTTAAGTGCGATTTCTAAAATGAGCTCACCAAAGGGGTTCTCCAGGCAAAATAAAAAGAAATCCGAAGTTTGACGTTTGTCCACGACTATTTGATTTTCTCAGTCAGCGGCTCTTAACTTACCATATCTCGACTTAACTAATCTTGATTTGCCTTAACTCACCTTATATTGCCTTAACTCGCCTTATTTCACCTTATATCGCCTTCACTACCCTTATCTAACCTTAACTTACCTTATCTCAACTTAACTAATCTTGTGTCGCCTTAACTCACCTTATCTCACCTTATCTAGCCTTCACTACCCTTATCTAACCTTAACTTACCTTATCTCGACTTAACTCACCTTATGTCGCCTTAACTCACCTTATCTCACCTTATCTAGCCTTCACTACCCTTATCTAACCTTAACTTACCTTATCTCGACTTAACTCACCTTACGTCGCCTTAACTCACCTTATCTCACCTTATCTAGCCTTCACTACCCTTATTTAACCTTAACTTACCTTATCTCGACTTAACTAATCTTGATTTGCCTTAACTCACCTTATGTTGCCTTAACTCGCCTTATTTCACCTTATCTCGCCTTCACTACCCTTATCTAACCTTAACTTACCTTATGTCGTCTTAACTCACCTTATCTCACCTTATCTAGCCTTCACTACCCTTATTTAACCTTAACTTACCTTATCTCGACTTAACT
>JAOBAT010082585.1:0-19119 GCA_026413305.1 Hydrozoanthus tunicans
TAGTAGTAGTAGTAGTAGTAGTAGTAGTAGTAGTAGTAGTAGTAGTAGTAGTAGTAGTAGTAGAAGTAGTAGAAGTAGTAGTAGTAGTAGTAGTAGTAGAAGTAGTAGTAGTAGTATTTAGTTACTATTAGGTTAGTGTCATATTAGCATTAGCTTAACATTAACAACTGTTTTGTGTTAGATACGTATAAGTTGAGTTTTAGAGATCTGCTACCGTTTGTTAACTTGTCGATTTACCCGTTAAATTCATTTCCTAGCTCCACAGGCGTACCCGACCGGCTTGAAAGCTTCACCAGGCATGCAACAAGGACAACTAGAAATACAGTGGCAGGTATGAAGCAAGATCAAGGGAGGGTGGGTGGGGTTGAGTGAAATCGCTAGAAACCGCTGATAATGGTTAAAAGTGTTAACAGGCGAGGGGTTGGCGCCGTGTAAACTATCAGCCTCCTTATCCTAAGGTCCCCGGTTCGATCCCTGGCCTGGTCGAGGGTTGGATAATTGGATGAGTTTTGATTCTTTTCAGCTAAAGTTCACTCAACTTTTGAATTACATCTCTCGCGCTCAGGGTCGGTAAAATGCCAGTGCCAGCATTCATTCACGGCTTTGAAGTATATATAAATTATATGCTTCCGGTCCGCTTAGGGTGAACTGATCACTGTGAAGAGCTTTTGAGCAAAATGGCATGAAAAAGCGCTATATAAAGGCACTATCTTTACCTTTGTTCAAGGGCCTGATTGAATTTTGCTCAACAATTCTACCAGCACACCACGGTGCTTGAATGGGTAACCTGATAAAGTGTAGGAATACACAGTTTAGATTTAACTATCTCCATAGAGCTGTGAGTATGCCATGATTGCAAAAGTAAGTATATTGTTTAGGAAAATTACTCAGGTGATTATAGAATTTCTGCTGCTCTTTTCGGTGGGAGCACACATAATGTCTTGGCTATAATTATCTCACGTTTAGCCATCGCGAGAATAAACTCCAAAATTGCCCCCTTCCACCGTGGATATTTGGAATGAATGGGCTAAATATCACGAAGGAAAACGCTTTTCCGAAAACCACTATATGGTTGAAACAAAATTCGGGAAAACTCTTTTTAAAGAAAATACAACACCATTATTATGACAACTACTTTGGGGTTTAAGTGTTCCAGATGTCGGTAGGCACAACTGAGAAAATGGCAACAACAAACAAATTGCATACTATAATGGCTATTTTTCTTCAGATTGCCTCAGATTCAGTGAGTATATTGGAAGTGAAAAATTACTTCATCTTTGGCGAATAAATTTTAATCCTTTGTTTAACTCCTGCACTGTTTAGGTTTATAAAAGTTTATAAACTGATTGTTGAAAAAGAAAACAAAGTTTTTCACGGGTTTTGCTGTTTGAGTGACGTAAAAACAAATAATGAAAACCAAGACTCTTTCTTCTCCTTTTTTTAGAATTATAATATATATAAACCATTATTTTCAATTATTATTATTTTTTATTTTTTCAGCCTTTAGCTCAGTTGCAACGCAATGGTCAAGGATGCCGCTACATTTTGGAACTACGATTGAAAGGAGATTCTGATTGGAGTATTTCCGAAACAATAATGTCCTGTGACCAGAATAAGCTTATCCGTCAGTCAATGCTTATCTATATGCTTTATGAGGTTCGTATCAAAGCCGCCAACGGGTTTGGGGAGGGGCCAGTGAGCCCTAGTGCCCAGTCCTTTACCGGCCAGTTACCACCTTCTCTCGCTCCGCTCAACCCACGTATTGCGGCTGCTACTGGTTCGACAATTACGCTCGCTTGGGACAAACCTAAAGTGGTCATGGGTAGCATTGACAGTTTTTTGGTAAGCTGCTAGATGTAGAAATGAATGTTTTGAGTCACCCAGTGGAATAAGATTAATCAACAAAGACGTAGAGTTTAAACGGTTGAAGGATTGGGGCGAGTTTGGTACTACAAGGGCATCTGGGATCGTTATTCGGGACGCTGTTTAGATCGAAGGAGATTAACTAAACATTGCTATTTAGGAAGAAAACATTCCTGGTACAAAACTTGTGAAACCAATTGAACAACGGTCTTAAACGTCTGATAAATTCGCCGATTAAAATCACAGGTTCGGCAAACAAATTTATATATTAAGTAGTACGAAGTCACAATCCTTGTAACACTAAATGTATCTAGGTTCGTCCGACTAACGATTAAAGACGCCCTTGCAATACCATACTTGTCCAAATCCCTCTCTCGTCTCTGAAAAGGCCTATCAAGGTAATGAGGCCATAAACTTTTCTCATAAATGATAGCCATTTTATTATTCTTTTCGTTCACATTATTTTTTCCCTCGAGAGCGAGGCTAACCGGAATGTATAAAAAAAAATTAGAAATGAAAGTTTTAAGAAGAAATGAGAGATTTATGAAAAGAGACTCAAGGAAGAAAGCGGAAACGAGAATAGAATGATATTGAAACAACTCATAGAGAGTATTTCTCTCGAACAAATGATTCTTATGTATCTAACAGATTTGGTTTCAAGTAGTTACAGTCTTCTGGTTTACCATTCTTGTACCCAGAGCCCGCAAATGCCAAAGGCAGCGTGGGTTCTGGATACGAGAAATCGTGTAAGATAATTGTTACCCTAACTAGCCTTTGCTGCAAGAAGTTTCAATGGATGCTTTTTGTTTTTCAACATGAAAGTTTGAAACTTGGTAAAAATTTTAGAAATAAAGTGCAGAAAAGTTTTTGAGTCACTGACAGGCATCGTACCCGCAACTCTCTGATTATCGGTCAGATGCTCTACCCACTGAGCTACTGAGACTCACACGAGAAGCCGATTCACAGGCTAACTTCTGGTCCATTCCCGCTGGACAAACGTCTTGCGTCCGCTCGCTCGATGTGCCCAACTGTCGTAAGCTATATGATTTCATTCCTCATGCAAATGATGCATATAGAAGTTTGCAATTTGGTTATATACAAACGAAAAGAAAGCTTAGTTTTCCTATAATTTGAATCACACATAAAAATGAAAATAATTTAAGGACAATTTGAGGCTCAAGTCGACGAAAAGTTATGAACAATGGGCCTCGGCCAAATTTTCTGGTTTTTATAAAAATCGCATACGCGTGTAGCTAGTAAGTGGTCAGTTATTCTATCAGTTTAGCTCAGCATTTGTTGATGTGAGTAAGAAAGACTTCATTTAAATTTAGGTTTATTACTGGCCTGGGCTTCCAATTCCGCCTCTTATAATCAAACCCACAAGAAGAAAACGACGGAGTACAAAAGAGACCATTATTCCTTTCCGCCATAATCAGATTAAGGTTAACCAAACGATGGCTACGCTTAAGAAACTCCAACCTCTGGAGACATATACTTTCTATATAAAGAGCATGAACAGTGGCGGGGAATCCACTAATGGCGCTCTTATCACTCAAAAGACGACTGACAGAGGTATTTGTTGATATTGTGGTTTAATTTAGTTCAGTATTTTTAAGAAAGTGACCTTATTTTGTATTGTTAAACTTTCTTTCGTTTTTTTGTCGAATATAGATGACAGCTTCTATCTGGTTAGCCTGAAAATCATGAACCAGGTGTTCACCAATGATCTGAACCTCAAAACATCACAAAAGTTCATCACGCTGAATGAGACTTTACACACAGAGGTAAGACGTTGTAATTTTTATTTTTTTTTACAACAAAGGCTCTCATCATCCACCGTAATTGTGGAAGCTTAAAGGGATCCTCCACTGTACAACATCCTTGGTCTTAAACACGAGGTTCCAGTATAAAAGGGCTGAGCCAAGGGGTTTCAGGCATTCAGTTCCCAATCATCCGCCGTCGAGTTAACATCTATAAAGGTCCGTGCTCTCTGCCAGCTGTGGCGCGGTTTGTGATTCGCGTTATAATTGCATTTAAGATTAGTTTTGCAATTTCAAAACAAAGCAAACATTCTACAGTTGTGTATAGCTCATTATTGCTTCTGAGCCTTTTTATGACGGTATTTGGCTTGTTTTTAATTTTTATTAGTGTTACAACTATGAATTTTAATTCCTGAAGCGAAGTTTCATCGAATAAAATAACGATCAACTTTGTTTGTCTAATTTGGTCTTGCGCGCGAATTTCGAATTGCTCTGGCGATAAATTTTGTATATCTTAATTCTTATCAGCAGCCTTTCACGACGTACGCCAACCAGTAGAACGGTATTTGCCAAAGACTTCATTACTATTAAAAAAAGGAAACTGTGTCACGGTTACGGGTGTAAATGACCGCGAATTGATGAAAGTGGGTTGTTTCTTTTAGCAACGGCCGCCATTACATTTCAAAATTTATTCAAATTTCATGAGATGGGTCGAAAAAGGGGCGGGCCTAACTCTTTTATACTGGAACCTTGTGTTTAATCTTATTTTAATCTAGCGCCAAGCAAATTAGTTTGATCATTTCCACAATTTGAAATTGCCGCTCGCCTCCATTTTGAAATGTGACGTGTTTTAGTTTTAGTACCAGTCTCCACTCTCAATGAATACAACAATGGCGCATAAGAAAATGATTAAACTAAATTACCTGGCGTTGGATATCTGTACAGAATCATCAAATTCGATCTGCTGATATGGATATAGTCTTTGTATTGAAACCCCGAACTGTACTTTTGTTTGTTTTGTTTTATAGATGATAGGTTGCGTCATTTCCGGCCACACGGTTATAAATATATTTTGATTGACAGCTCACAGAGAGCACGTTTTGAGACATGTATTTTGGATATTATTAAATTTTCAAACTCGAATATTGCGATTCGCGCGTACTGATTGGTTCATTCCATCTCGGTTATCAGCTCATATTCGGAGTTCACCAAATATGGAAACTGACTTTAGCGTTTGCAAAGCCAAAAAATAGGTTCTGAATTAAATGTATCTGCTATTTTTAAGTATGGAAGAGTTTAGAAAACTAATTAAATTTAATAAAACAATTATTCCATTCGCGCTTGTTGGATATGAGATGATTTATAGCCAACTCGTCGCTACGCGCTTGTCGGCTATTTACCATCTCATATCCAACGCGCGCTCTTGGAATAATTGTTAATTAGATTTCATCTGAATTGAGTCTGTGTAGTTGACGAGCGCGTTTCTTCGGATTCTATTGAACTCATTGGATGGTTGAACTCTTTGAGATTCTAGTTTACTCTTAGTATTACATTTGACATGACATGGAGAACATTCTTGGAGTTTATGGAGAACAATTCTTAGAGTTTTAGTTTCACTTCGTATGTTCGCATGCTGACTGTGTTAAATAAATCGTTGTGATTAAAAAACAGTCTTGTAAAAAGCTTTATTTGGTACCAATAATATATAATAATACAGTTGAGGATTCGCGTCAAAACACTGTTTTAGATATAGTCTACTTAGTACGGTAACTAGACGTCTAGAAATCCCAAACCCCCAACTTTTTAAGTTCTCTGTTATATGTTACTAGTTGAAAAGGAAAGTTGAACACGATGATGGCAGCACTGCTTGTAAAAAGTAAAAATACGGTTGTATTACAAATTTGCTTACTCCACAGATCTTGAACTACATGCAAACACAGCAAAAAGCTTTTTGGTTCAAGGGCCTTTCGCTAATATCTTTCCGGTAAGTAAATCTTTTTCCCTAACGATTTTTTCATTTTGTTTATAGTTTAAAAGCTGAACCGGCAAAAAAGGACTACTTGCATTATTACCAGAGGGTGCTTATTGGGGTACCCAATTGTCAGTTAACTACTATTCTATTAATTGTACTAAAAACGATGGTTGTTGTTAATAAAAGCAACAAAGTTTTTTCCTAACAGCAAAACTATTTCGAGTTTCACCTGTCCCACTGAGTGTTCAGGTAACATGTAAACTGATATTATGTGCGAAAGGCGCCAGGGTCGTACCAGGAACGGGGAAGCGTTGACGTTGATCTTCGTGATGGCATCCAGTGGCGTGGTGAAGATTGTTCTCAGCTTTTATCGCGATGCTGAAGGATCGGTATTCGAACAGCATAGAGGTCGTGCACCGTTTGACATTGAAAAGTATGATTCAATGGAAAATTTGGGTTATGCATGAATCAATTGTATCAATTGTTTTTGTGTTTCAAGCGTTACTAGGCCCGGGAAGGTAGCTGCTTTGTCAATTACTCGCTATCCGAATAGCTTGTTTGATTTATGTGCTAGCTGTTACATGAACTTCTCGTTGTCTAAATTGGTTATTTGATTCATGCACATTAGGCCAGGCAGTGTAATTGCAATGTTACAAGTGCAAGCTGCAAACTCTGACATGTCGGAGGTAAAGTCATCGTTTACCAACTTGACAAAACTTCGCGAATTATCCGTGGATGGCAATAGCACAACAATACGTCGCGAGCAAAGTAAGGAAATTAACCGTGAACTGCTATATTAATCATTTGGAGCTTGCTTTTTATGGTTTTACTTTAATTCTTGTTTTCAATCTTGCTGTGTTATTCAGTCTAAGCCGCCGTAATGGGTAAGTTGCAGTTCTCCAGTTCTGCGCGGATTCGCAGTGCGCGTAGGGATTAGGTACTAGGGGCCGGGGCAAGCAAACAGCCTTGCGTACTTTGGTTTTATCTTTTTTGTAAACATTTTTTGAGCAAAGTTCCTTACGCTTACAGGCTTTAATTTCCGTATAAATATATTCATTATCCTACGTTTCGAAGCTAAACTTCAATCCAACGTCGATTTCGGCGCGAATACCATATTGTAAAAGTTATAACATCTTCTATCCTTTTGAAGCCAAAATATACATCTACAAGGCGACCTTGAAGAGAAGAGACAACTTTGAGTATTATGTGGGCTGTAACATATCCTTTACACAGAAAAAGTTCAAGATGTGTCCAAAATTTTTCATAGCATGCTTTGTTCATTTGCTAGAGTCTTAGTTTAAGCATCTAAGCTCCATTCCTCACCGTAATTGAATACAACATTTCATCTGACGATGAGCTTAAGTTAAAACATAAGTTCTGCTAAGGCCATTTTAAAAAATACTCCGGTTTGTCATCAAATTTTAAAATTTTCAAAAAATTCAGTGCGGGAGGGTGCTTTAAAGTGCATATAAAGTGAAAAATTGTTTTACTTCGGTGGATAGACCATGCTAAATGAGGAAAAACGGTGAAAACATTTTGCTAAAATCTTTCCTGGTTCTTGAGATATTTACATTTGAAATTTTCATCTGATGACGTCTTGAGTAGTTCCGACAAATTTTCATTTTTTTCAAAATCTGCTGCCAATCCATAACATTTGGTTGTATTTTAGCTGAAATTAGATAACTAATGTATCCGAGGCAGATGAATCATCAGTCCAAGTCTGGCTTTTTACGGATTGGCAGCAGGTTTTAGAAAAAAGCAAATTTGTCGGAACCACTCGTGATGTTATCAGATGCAATTTTTAAAAGTTGATATCTCGAGAACCAGGAATGATTTTGGCAAAATTTTTTTCATCATTATTCCTCGTTTAGCAAGGTCTATCCACTGAAGTTTTTTCACTTCATATGCACTTCAATAATTTTCTTTAGGTTTGATACCTTTTTTGTCGGTTTGAAGTAAATCTACACCACTAACTCGACACTAAGTTTTGATGCGGTCCATATTACTATCAACAAATTACTCGTGTGTATTTTTACTGTACTCTTTGACGAAATGCTGCCAACCGAATTGATTGTCACTCTAGCTCTGTTTATTGTTTCGCACAAAGGAAAAAAAAATTCTCAATTTTTTCTTTGTCTATTTCTTTTATTTAAAAACACAAAAAAAGTCAATGCACTGGAAAAAATCAATGCGTGTGCTGATGGTAAACCATCATCTTGTTTGTGCGTTATTCAAATCTGGTCTACCAAAAAAAGTAGTTCTTCGGTTTTAATAACTTTCTTTGCTAAAATTGTCTCATGCTTTATTTTTGAGTGAGTTATGAATCCCTCTTACACAGCTGCCAGAATAAAGTCTGTCGTCGGCAACAGCACTGTGATTGCGGGGGACGAGGTTGTTTTGAACTGTACTGCCGTGGGTCCTATCGGGATGACCTTCTCCTGGTTTAAGGAAGGCCGAAGAATACTTTGGGGTCCCCGGTCGAAAATTAGCTCGACTGGCTACACGTCAATTTTAACAATACAGAAAGCAGAGTATAACGACACGGTATTTCAAACCTTCACATGCAAAGTAAGGTAAGAAAATACTTCCTTTCATGTGTAATTTTCCTTTATAGAAAAGTGTAACTGTCCTAGGACCTTTTCACATGCGTTTGTTCTTACAGTTCTGCTTATTGTAGTTTTAGAATCAACACTCGTTTTATCTCTATTGTCGTTATTGTCTCTTCATCATCAACATCGTCAGCGCCTTCATGATGGTGATGGTGATGATGGTTGTGATGGTTATAATGATGATAATGATGATAGTTGTGATGATGTTGATCGTTTTGATGATAATAATGTTGAAGGTGATGACGGTGATGATGATGGTTATGAATATGTTGATCATTGTGATAATGGTGATGATGTTGAAGGCGATGATGGTTATGTTGACGTTGATCATTCTGATGATGGTTATGTTGACGTTCATCATTCTGATGATGGTTATGTTGAAGGCGATGATGATGTTGATGGTAATGATAAAGATTATGGTTATCGTGGTAGTGATGATCATGGTTATCATGGTTATCATGGTGACGGTTATGGTGATGCTGTTTAAGAAGATACGATGAAGATGATGACAACGAAAACAATTATGATGGCGACGGTTGTTAAGCTAAATTAAGAAGAAGCTGATAAAACAGTTAGAATCGTATTGCATATTGGATATAGCGTGACCGCGCGGGGATGTGAACTTTATATTAAAGTGCTAAAAGTATAACCCGAAAGTAAGCGAAGCAAACGTAAGTAATCCTGACGGTACAAATATCCTTATACGTGAAAGATAAAACAGCATCTTCACTGCGCGCGATGACGACATGATTTTTTAGTAAAAGGAAAAATCCAGGTATTTCATTTTCATCAGTATCCATATGGTAAAACATACAACACTGTTCTTGTATTGACGTCTTTGCTTCTTTAGGAAAGGCAGCCAAGAGTCTAGTTTCAGCTTTGAATTGAATGTGTGGCCCACAGTTCAGTTGTTACCAGTTTATTTCACTCGCACGGAAGGTGAGCTGGCAGAACTTCTACTACAGTTAAAGCTGACTATCTCCCAACCCCTCTGTATGTTTAATGTGCTAGCCATTTCCAAGCACGCCAACCGTGTCCCCTCCCAAACCTCGAACTTTTACGCAAACCCTAATCCTTCTTCCCACGGAAAATAGTTCCTTAAAATAAAGATTCGGACTCAAGTTGAGCTAGATTGTCCCTGACAATGAGACAGGAACGGAGCCGAGCGTCGTTAGGGTCGCGTCGTAGGGTCGCGAGCCCAACCCCTGTCAGACCACTGTGTTGTGTCCTTGAACAAGACACTTTACCTGACTTTGTTCCAGTCGATCAGCTGTATAAATGAGTACCAGCTTCTGCTGGGGGCTAACCTGCGATAGATTAGTGTCTTGTCCATGGCGAGTCGAAGACTCTCATCCACTTAGCACTACAGAAACCGGAGAAAAGCGGCGTCCCTTTGAGCCACTTCATCTCGAGAAAGGATTTAGCTATAGCTAGCTATAAAGCTCTATAGGCAGAATCGCCGTAAAAATTCACACTGTTTTTTCAATGAACTCGTCTATTACACTGTGTTTTTATTTGTAATAACACCAACATCAATAAAGTCTTCAATTTTGTCTCTCAAAGTCCATCGGATTAAGGGCTCAAATCTCCTTACCCATGTTTACCTTCTTTGTCAGACCCTACAACGTACTGGAGCCGAGTTCCAGACACTTTACAGTACATAGACAGTGGTCTTACCTCGGCCGTGTGGGCAGTGGGTACAAGTAATAAGGTTTGGAGTCTCAATTCGGACCGAAGGACCTGGACCCAGGTACCAGATTCGCCAGGTGCCACTATTACGAAAGCCTCCCCGGGAGAGGGAGGGGTTTGGGCCATTGGTACTAGTGGCACCTTTTACCGGGAAGGTAAGTGTTCTGGTTAGGTGAAGTTAAAACAATAGTTGAGTTGTAGGTCTGAGCTTTTCCTAGAAGATTTTGGAAGGTTGTGTTTTTCTTTGAAGCTCTTGAAAGCCTCAGTTTTAATACAAATGTATCAGAAGCTCCCTAAAAATGAAAGAATGTAGCTTGGGTAGTGGTCTGTTTGGGTTGCTATAAGGCGATGTTCTGACCCAAAACAAAAATAGGCAGTCGTGAACTGCATATGGCTATGTGCAAATCAAGATCGAGGAATGCCTGATCCTCACCTTATTCCGCCTGAACCATATCTTGGTGTGCACATGACGTCATTGCGGCCATGCTGGTTCCCTTGATTTCTTTTGTTTAGGTCTCCAACATGGCCGCTTCGTTTTTTATCTTTGACGTCTCTAGGGATCGAGTGCACACCAAGAATTGCAAGCAAGCACTGAACTCTAGTCTAGTCCACACGCGGTATATCCTAGGGTGTCTGAACAATGTGTGGATGATTATTTATTTATTTACATCGCCCTGGCAAAGTGGCTCTGCTCAACAAGCAGAATTTGTGGTTTGTGCTGAGTGTATAATATTGATGCAGCTGTATTAATCTTGCATGCAAATTCACAATTAATCAATGTGTGTAATCCTTCTTGTTCAATGGTGTTTAGCTAGTCCCTATACAAAAATAACGTAAATTCTGTAGCTTCAAGCTCAAACCATGCCGTTTTTAAATTGAATTCTATTCTTTTAACCGCCTTACAGGTTCTATCAGCGGAGGAGTTGGTACAAAGTGGACCAAGATACCGAGCGTCCCCTTCATCCATATCGACTCAGGCCCTTTTGGTATCGTGTACGCAGTGAACACTAACAACGAGATTGTTGCACGGTGGGGGATCACCAGGACTAACCCACAGGGGGTCGGCTGGGACAAAGTCCCAAGTCTTTTTCGTTATTCGTTTAATTCGGTGTCATGTGGTGCTTATGGTTGTTGGGCGAAAACGGCTTCCACTGTTGTTTTTCGCCGAGGCGTTACACCACAGAGGACTATAGGTAGGAACAAAAAAACCTCGAACTTTCTGTTCTCAATAAAATCAATGATGAGGGCTCAGTTATTCAAAGGTCGATTAATACTAACCCAGGGTTAAACTTCCAAACTACTTTCTAGTTTTCAACCTTACAGAGAATGGTTTGAGCTCTAATTTTGTAACTGACAAGTTCTTTCCAAAGAAAATTTAAACAGTGTTTAAAAAGAACCGTAAATCTTTCGTCAGAGAAAAAATTCCTGCTGGAATTTTGGCTAAACCAAAGTTAATGTTAACCAGTCTTTGAAAACCCAGCTCTGGGTAGCACTGCAAATGCTCGAGTCTTGCACCAAACGTCACCTGGTTAGTCCAGTTGGTAAGACACAAGTCTGCATGCGGGAGGCCCGGGTGCAGGACCTTCACTCAAGGTCTTAAAATACATGAGAAGAAGGTACTGCCTTTGCTCTAACATCTGCAAACGGTTAGAACTCCGCGTCTTCTCGGTTAAAGACGTTAAACCTTAGGCCCTCGGAGTCCAATACGTGGTTAAAACCTGTTGGGTTCTCCGACTACCCAACAGTGAAGCTAAACAAAATAAAACATTAAACTTATAGCTATCCCAGTTGGTAAGGCGCCGTGTGTTGGAGCCCCGGGTTTTCTTCCCCTGCAGAAGCTTTACCCTAGGTCTTTTAAGAACACCTGAAAGAAGGTTCTGTCTTTTCCTTAACACAATCACGGTCAGGCCCTCGCTTCTTCTCGCATAAGGACGTTAAACGTGGACTCCGATTTGGTCTCCTACCGGGGCGCTCGCAACACTTGTCAAAAAGTGTAGGATGATCCCGATGTCGTAGCCAGTCTACTAACTGTTGGTAACTTGAACAGAAATTGATACGATGTGTCGGAGTCGGCGGCACTGTAGTCTAACAGTTTGCCTGTTCGTCTCGTAATCCTAAGGTCGCGAATCAGATAAATGATTACCAGTTTCTACTGGGGTTAGTCTGCGACGGATTAGCGTCCTGTCCAGGGACCGGAGTGAAAGATTCTCATTTGCCTAGCGTTATGGAAACCGAGGACACTTACGGCAAGAAAGGTTTTAGTTTTAGTACATTGCGGACTATCTGAGACCCTTAATAATTTATAAATATCTAAACAGGTACTGAATAGTCCTGATTTGACTCACTTGCGTAAAGTTGTATGGAGTTGTATAGTGTGTTTATGCAAGCTCTTGTTTTGTAGAGTTTTTGAAATTATTTCGTACTTGAACTGCAGGTACTACCTGGACTGATCTTAAGTTTAATGATATTACGTCGGACTTGCAAATTGGACCTAATGGGGAACTTTACGGAACAATGCGAATGTCACCACCGAACCGGGGAATAACCAGTCTTGTTTTTCGGGCTGGTGTTACCGCTGCTAATCCCAAGGGCTTGCATTGGGTTTCCGTGGAGGGCATTGAGAACTTTACTTGGGGCACCGCCGGGTCATCGGGAGTTTATGTGCACAGAAGGAGCGGGGAAGTCCTGCATTATAACGGTAACGAATAATACTTAACTAGACAGATGCACAAACACAATCAAAACAAAAAAATACGAAGTTATACAAAGTTAGTGTGCTGGAAAAGTTTTTGAAAGTGAAGAAAATATCGTTTATTTCATTAATTTAACTCCTTTGATTACCGAGAAACAAAGATAAGAAATAATACGGAGACATAAACTAGAAAAAACCCGAGTTCCTGATGGGAGTCGAACCTAAGACTTTCCGTATACTAGTTGGATGCTCTATCATTGAGCTATGGGATCCTATGGTGAGCAAGATCATTGATTGGGTTATGACACACGTATGTTTTCCCACCAAGAGTAAGAATATGTATATGTATATGTATATGTATATGTAAAGAACATTGTCAACATCAGATTAGGTAAGAAATCATGCAGAGACATAACTCGAAAAAAAAAACCCCGAGTTCCTGATGGGAGTCGAACCTAAGACCTTCCGTATACTAGTTGCATGCTCTACCACTGAGCTATGGGAACCCTTATGGGGAACAAGATTACTAACTAGGTTATGACACACGAACTGTATCGCACAACTGATCACTTGAATGCTAAGGTATACGTGTCGGAGACGACACTCATTAGTTAAATGCATCGCGCTGTCACTTTATTATCTCTAGGACGATACATATGTATATATGTAATGAGCTTGTTAACATCAGAGAAGAAATAATGCGATCTTGACAGGTTCATTACATACATAAAGAGATACAAAGGATTTTCAAAATATGCAAATTACCTAAGTAGTGACAAGTAGTAACTTTGCACTATAACACAAACACGTGTTAGAAAAATTTGAAAAACCTGAATATCTCAGCATTTGAAAGAGTTATATGGATGAGTCTGGGAGATACCAGATAGACGGTTCAATTCCATTTTTTTCAATTCTGTCCGTGTATGTATGTCGCGATCTACTTAAAAGATCACAAGCTCGCATGCTTCAAGTCTTGTTGAAACCCAAGATTGGACTGATCGTTCTGCTTTTCTCTCCCGCAGCCAACACAAAATATAGACAAGACGAGACAAATTGTTGTTATATGTGAATATCTCTTTGGCTGTACGAGCGCCTAAACGCGCGAGCGAATTCTAGGGGGTGGGCGATGGGGTCTCGAAGTTTTTACCCTTAAAATCAACCTATCAGAAAAGGTCGACAAGAAACTTTTTACATGTAGATCGAGTGACCCTGAGTGCCCCCTATTCCCAATCTTGCCTACGAAAATGAGCACGAAGCACAATCTGAGAGGGAAATTAACCACCTATCCGAAAATCCAAACAGACAGATTTAAGAACGCTTTTAGCAAAGAACTTATTTTTAAGTATAGTAATTAGTTTTTAAAGGTTTTAAATATAGTAGTTAGTTTTTAAAGTTTATACTTTGCATATTGCTTTTATGCAATTGTTATTATGTATTTATAGAATTGTAGATTAGGATATTAAAATATATATAAGGCGCCTTTTATATATTTTGATGCCTTTGAATAGCGTTTTATACCTTACTAAATTAGGATAAGTACCTTCTATCCCGGGAAACAAAGATTCTTCTTCTTCTTCTTCTTATTATTATTTTATTATTTTTGTTATTATTATTATTATTATTATTATTATTATTATTATCATTATTATTATTATTGCTTAAAATGCACCATATATTCAAAACCAGTGCATGTGTATTCTAGATCTACAAGACATTTTCTTACCCAAATAAACGCTTAAGACGAAAGAAAAAAACACCAACAAACACACGGGTCATGAATTTATCCAACTAACATAAAACGCAATGATTTAAGTAACTTCTAAACTGCTTTAACACAGAAATCTTCGCCTTGAAATATACTGCCATTCGTCGACATAGAACTTCACAGTTTAAAAAGTAACGTGAAAACTCGTGTAAACGTGACGGTTTTGTTGTTAGAATCGTCTGCTTACTTAGTTTAGTCTTGAAACTGCTTTATGTAAATCTAAAATTCTTACCGGTACGTCTCGCGGTAGCTGCACGCAGTCAGAAGCTGCTTAAAATCAATTGTGCTCTGTGTTGACATATAACAAGTTTCCTAATAGCAATAATATTAGTTTATAACTAACAGGGCTATCGGTTTCGTCAGGTTCTTTAACAAAAAAAGCTTTACGGCTCAATTTTTTTTTTATCAACAGGACAACATCAAACTTTAACTTGTCAACTACCACAGGGAAAAGTCGGTCAGCTTACAAACAGATTCATTTTGGAAAAAAACAACTATGCAAAGAACGTGTCATTTTGGGTAGGGCCCGAACTAGCTGTAACAGATCTGACCGTTCCCGAGGGGCTAAGCTTCATTGAGAGGGAGTTTGTATGTTTTCTAGAGGAAGCTAAGCTCATTCAAACGGAAGCCGTAATACCGATCAGCAGTCGAACTGGAGAATTTTTGGCTCGGAGTTTGGAAGCTACGCTCGTCGTTTTGAAAAAAGGTTTCTTTTACTTTCCTTGCAATTTCTATTTCATATTTCAGTCTTCTCTCTCCCTCATCCCTTTTATTCAGTTATCAAAATCTTGAAATAACTCTTGTACTCCTTTTCTTTGACAGTTCAATTACTCAATAACTTGAAATAGCTGCAGCTGTTAGTGTAGAAAGTTAAAACACTTGTATGACTATTCCATGCTACTATGATCTTGTATGACTATTCCATGCTAAAACATTTGTATGACTATTCCATGCTACTATGATCTTGTATGACTATTCCACGCTACTATGATCTTGTATGACTATTCCATGCTAAAACATTTGTTTTACTATTCCATGCTACTATGATCTTGTATGACTATTCCGTGCTACTATGTTTTCTTTTTTATATTTCAGTCTTCTCTCTCCCTCATCCTTTTTCTTCAATTGTCAAAATCTTGAAATAACTCTTGTACTTCTTTTCTTTGACAGTTCAATTACTCAATAACTTGAAATAGCTGTTAGTGTCAAAAGTTAAAACATTTGTATGACTACTCCATGCTACTATGATCGGGGGGGGGGGTTGACGGGGGTTCTCCCTTACATGGGCTATATAGGTATGTGCGGCCCCAAAAGGTATGGTCTTAAGCCGTTTTAGTCATAAATAGGGTATGGTATGCACCCAGTCTAGAATTCGTTTTTTTAGAAGAAGCTATTTAAATTAAATTATTCATCAGGCCCCACTCAGGTCGCAAATATGGTAGGACAAAATCGCAGATTTTGTTCATAAATAGGTTAAGTGTTTTAGAGAACTGTTTTAAGGCTGCAAAGCGTTTGGATTTGTATGTCTTACATACCATATGCATTGCGTTGTGGAAAGAAAGGATCAATTAAGACCGCGTGTGACGGCATTAATAGGAATTGGCCTTAAAGCAGTTTTCTCAACTCGCCTTTGCAGCTTTTTGCTCGTGTTCTACAAGTTTAACCGTGCTTATGAGTCCTAACTAGGACGAAACGGCTGTTCACGGTTGCTTCGTTTACTTGCTTTGTAGTTTCTCAGGTGAAACGGTTGTGCGCATGTGTAAAGGTGTTGGCAATACCATGGAGTTGAGAGTAGTGTGGCGTTGCATTCCGAAGGTTAATTATGATTCTCGTTTTTACCATTATTTATCCTTTATCGGAGGGGTTTGCACAATGATGAAATCTCTTTCCAAATCCCGAGGTCCCCGGTCAATTCCCGGCTTGCCGGTCTCGTCGAGGGTTGAATATTTGAGTGACCTTTCCCGCTAAAAGCCACTCAGCTTTCCATCCTTCCGGGGTTGATAAAATGACTAACAGCATATATGGACTGCCTAGAAGCGGTTGCCAATTGCTCTTATATATGCTTCCGGTCCGCTGGGGATAAACTGATTGCTTTAAAGCGCTTTGAACATATTCACATGAAAAGACGCTATATAAACGCGCCACTTTATCTTTCTTTACTTTAAAATTTGTTTCTCTATCATATAATTTTATTCTGTCTACGGTTTCAGGCTTTCCATTCTGTGAAAAAGAAATATTTCAAGACGTCACATGGCATAAGACAGGCCAAAATAAAACAGATATCAGGCCTTGCCCGGTTAACGCAACAGGTAAGCTTGGATGGTTATTTTACAAAGTAACCAAAGGTAACCTACAATAACCCGAGTTTCTGCGAGGGGGCTTATATCGTTAGTGGCTAATAGCTAGTTATCAGTTTATGTAGTGGTGTCATAGTTTGAGTGCGTCACTAAGCCAATCAGAACGCGCGTTATGTTTCCTTTATTTTATAATGTGGAAATATAGAACGAGCGCGCGCGCTCTGTTCAGTGACAGAAACATGCGTGAACTTTTTAGTTTACGAAAGAAGTGCTTAGAGAAAAACGAGCCATAGACGAGGAAGGAAGAGGTTTGGTAAATATACTGCAGGTACATTTTTATGTTATGCTTACTGTGTAGTGCGTTCGTATTAATCATGCAGGTACCGCTACCAGAAGATGTGAAATAAGAGATGGTACTGCGAGGTGGAGCAAAGATATAAACCTTTTTAACTGCGCTACTGACATTTTCTTAGAGCTGAATGAAAAGGTAAGGAGAAACTAGAGGAATGTAAAATTAAAACGCAACCAATTAATGTAAACAACAAATAGAAAAACGGAGGGACGGACAGACAGACATGCAAATTGGATTTGATTAATTTTTATTTGATAGGGTAGTCTCCTAAGTTAAATAACTTTTTTAAACGAAAGCCTCATTGAAACGGAAAACTGCAAAACTCATTAAAATGAGTATATACATATTATTAAAAGATAAAATCTAATCAACAGTTTCCTTTCCTATGTTGGTCTAGCTGTTTTTGAAAACAGCTTTAGATTCGGGTTGCTCTAATGTCAGTCGGCAATGAGTTCCACGGCAACCCTCCTCTCTATGAGAAAGACCTTTTATGATTAGCTGTTTTCGGAACGTAGTCAATCACAATATTTTATTTCTCAGTGTTCTCACAGGCATTCGAGAAAAGATCGGTGAGGTAGCTTGGCACATCTTCATTTATTGTATTATGGATCAGGAGGCTTACACAAACAGACAGACAGATAAATAGACACCTTACTTGTATCGAAATTCACCAGTACTAGAATTTGAACATCGCCGAGTGCGCTAATCTTAGTACTGCGTAAAATATAACCCGCGCGAAAACGTTTCTTGTGTAATGTGAGACGTTCAGTGTGGTTGTGTTCTTCGATTTACAAATAAGCAGAGCTTTGTCTTCTTAGGTGTTTGAGATATGATGTTAGTATTCAATTGTCGCACTATTTCTCACTTGACTCTGAAGATGACTTCCACACAGATTGTTGAAAAGTCAGTCAGCGGATGATCTCACCATACAATCTATTTTTGTTCCTTGGTTCAAACCTTTTACCGTTAGGTACTTGAATGGCCGATAGCAAAAGAAGAATGTTTTATTAAAATACAAAAAATGTTTGAGTTCCAGGCCAGCGGCTGTTTAACCGGCATTGCTGGACTGTTGGATGGAATTTGTTTACTGTATGTTGTTTCAGTTATCCGCGGAACAAACAATTCTAAAAGATGAACATCTAGTGCGCATGCCCCTCTAATTTACCGACATTGTTTCTATGTTTCCTTTTCGTCAGATCGAGGCTCTTAATGCAGGGTTTCGACCGGATGACAATGTCACTGGCATCCTTTCAAAATTGGATGCAGCGACTCGAATTGTGGACTCAATAAGTCAACGACCCATCTATGCTCGCGACCTGGATATTGCTATCGGCATTTTAAACAAAACATTGCAGTACAATACGGAGAACAAAGACCGGGCAGCCGTCGGGGAACAAAACCAGAGGAACTTCGTGGGCGTGGCAAGTAATTTAGTTGATCCCATTAACCTGGACACATGGCGTCGCTCTCGTAAGGTATGACATAAATTAATCTAGTGGATCCTGTTTTCAATATCACAGCGAATTGCCGTTTACTTAAGACGTAGGTGTGATGTAAGATTTACGATGGTTGTTTCTGCCGTCGTCACACATGACGTAAGTCGAACTTACGCCGTCATCACATGGCATACCTAAGTACAACAAGTACAACAAGTACAACATCTGATTCGGTAATTGATTCTTTTTGTGTTTTCATCTGGCGTCGTTTTATACGTGAAACATGGTGTGCAACATCATCTCCAACTGATATCATTATTACCAACAAATCCCAAACTACTGACAAGAGAGCAAGCTTTTGCAAAATAGTATTTGTTGATTACCTAAGCTGCTCAATCTTCATTGGAGTTTATTTAGGGAGGAAGACACATACCTCAGGCTTCTATTAGAATTCGCTCAGTACAAAAATTTGCGCAGCCGGCTGAGTGCGCGCATTTTATCACTGCGTGAAATATAACCTGCGCGAAAGGTTTCTGGTGCAATACGAGACGTTCCTTGTTAGAAATGTAATCAGATTATTTATTCGCATTTACATTACGCAAAATTCTGAAAGTAACCGCTTCCCCGAAAGAAACGGTACTTCATCCCTTCTTAGTAAAACGCCAAAGTAACGCCGCCCCCCCC